>DWCF01000708.1:0-40101 GCA_018230265.1 Delias oraia | reverse complement strand
TCACGAACATATTGCACCCCAGGGAATTCCAAAGGTAAGCACTTTGAATAATATAAAGTGTTACATAAATTGTATTAACATGAATCGGTGCACGCGGCAATTTCTGAATAACAAATACTAATTCCTTAACATATATTTAATTAAATTTTTATTGTCTGAAAATAAAGCGAAGCTGATCAAGGGGCGTTAGAAAATCAGTGGCGGTGCGCTGTAAAATCGCTCGTAAAAATCGATGTTAATTCCAACATGTTGTATGGGACATATGTAAACTTTATTGTGTTTTGTTTCACGCGCTCAGGTCGTTATGTTTTTATGTTTTACGAAAATAATCATTGTTTTCTAGCTTAGTTTGTTTTTGACGTTGCTTTTTTGACATTTATTGTTACGTTAAGAAATAGATGTGGCGTGGGATTTTGACGTTAATCCCTCCAACTATATTATATTTAATGTATAAAATATAGTATTTAGTAAAAAAAAATAAGTAAAAAAATGTATCTAAGTATGTATTTGAACAGTATTTGAAAACCAGATAGTCCGAATATAAATAAAAAATCGTTAAATTTGTTGTTACGCGCAAAACTCAAGAACAGCAATTTGACACTCTCGTCAAGGCACAAATTAGATTATTATAGAAATAAATATCATACAAATTTTATGTAATTAATATATATTTGGTGTTTATCACTATTATACAATCTTACTAACCCGTACATGTTCAGCTAATCCAGCTTAAGCCAGGATCGCGAATTAATGCGCGCTGTCAAAGGATAACTCCTATGACAGCTCTAATAAGCTGAAAACTAAAATTTCCATTCCGGAGTTAAGCATAACTCTAGCATTCAAATATCCTTTTATTACGCACAAATAAAGGTATACATTTTTTTCTATTCTTGATAGTAAGAGATCATCATCTGATTCTTTCGGTTGTGTTGCTGTCTTTCTGTCTTTTCAGCGTTATAATTATTTGAGTCTCATCTTATATGATGAAATTACCACTTATAAATTGTTCTATACCCACCAATCTAATTCACCAAAATCTATTTGTTTTGGTATAGCGGACAACGGAGCAGTTGGGTTTCCTATATAGTAAGAGAACACCCTCGCCACACTCCGCGCACTGGTTGTTAATGACATTTTTAAGGGCCTCCGATATCCTCACTCAGTCAGCAAAACACAGTTCAAGTACTGTTTCACGCTGAGTATTCTATGAGCTCGTGGTATTACTTATAACGAGTCGGCCCAAATAGTTCGTTAGGATATGCTTCAGCAGGGCTATTCACTAATGACGCATGAAATAATTCGCGTCAAATATAAAGTCTCTTGCCTCTTCTGATGTTCACAAACTTACTTAAAAGTTGTTGACATAAGAAAATCTGCCGTAACAATCTATTGTAATCTATTTTAAACGAAGAACAGTGTATATATTATTAGTACTTACAGCTGGCTTCGGCCGCCATAATTTTACAGTCTAGATTTATATCTCGCCCGGTGACCTGTTTAATCGGGGCAGGGCTGCTTGCACCCCATTTCTATTACAAAACAACATAGAGTAAGAACCCGGCCGTGTTAATAATAAACTTTATTTCTTTGGCAAATTTATAAACATTCATGCCCATTAACACATAAATCATTAACCATAAAACTTTTCCATACAGATTATAACCGCAATAAGTACTTTTTTAGAGTTGAGTTTAAAAATGGTAGCCCTCCACAAGTGGCTGAAAAAGTTCGACCACCTATACAAAACATTACATTGAATAATTGAAAATAAACATTGTTTAAACAATAAAATTAAAATAATCAAAAATTGAATTAAAAATCTTGTACATTTGAATAATAGCTTCTATTGGGTGCTACATAGCGGTTCCATATGTATAATTATTTAGAATAGAACCTGTGGAAGAGCCATGCTGATGCATATGCTGACGCACATATTGGGTCGGTCAACCGAAGTGATAAAACGGGCTTATAGGATACTCAGCGTGAAACGGTACTTGTGCTATGTTTCGTTGAGAAAGTGAGGCTAGCGGAATTACGCCGCTAAGATTGTGGGGGGCGGTTGTAAATGGGCGGCTATGTTCTCTTACCATTTAAGACACCCACCTGCTCTGTTGTCTTCTATACCATAAAAAAAGATCCCGACTGTATCTGTTAGCTGTTTTTCAGTGAAGTGACATTTATAACTGACCATGGATTTACTTTAATAAAGATAAATTTTATTTGTATTCTACTTCAAAATTTCTTAAACTTACCACATATTCTGTGGACTTGTTATTACTAGAAGAAAATATGAACACTTGCGAGACCTTATATATTTTTTATGCATAGTATATGCATGCGGTTCAACAATTGAAGGTATCCCATATGCGAAGAATTTCAATCCCAAACCAATTCAAAACAGACTCCGTAATATCCTAAATTTAATTAATTTAAACTTTTCAATTCTGCGTTTTCGGTATCACGCTGTGTAGGTACATATTGCCTTCTTGTTCTAAGATACGCATGACTTGAAGCGTGCGTCCTCAACTACTGTAATAAATTTGGAGTTTTGACTGAAATTGGTATTGTTGTTTACTTACACGCATACTATTAGTCATGTCTTTTATTTAACTTGTCGCATACATTAGCACTATTATTTCCTAAAACTTAATAAAACCAATTAATACATAGATTTTTAAATTAATTTTAAAATGTTTTAGGACACATTATATGAATATATACGATTATTGTATTGTCTTAAATAGTTTAGATGGTTTTTTTATAATAGAGTGATTAAATGTATGACGTGCATCACCATTCTGTGGAATCAGCTGCCTGCTCAGAGATATTTTCAAACCAATATCACTTGGGACCTTCAAAAAAGAGCGTATCTATATCTTAAAGCCTGGAAACGCACCCGCAGCTTCGTAAGAGCTAGGGCTATCCGGGCGGTGGACCACTTGTCAGGTGAGCCTCCTGCTCGTTTGCCACCGCTACCATAAAGAAAAATTAAAATAAAATGGGGTCGGTAAGAGATTACCGTTACCCATAGACCACGCTGGGGTTAGTGCTTTTGGCTTTTATCCCTGCTTAAACTACGAACGCAGTATTTCAGTGGGTCTTTAGTAAACTCACTTTCAAATAACATCACAACTGCTATTTCACACTGTTATTATATGAACGCGTGGTGTGACTCGACACTATGAATAAGGAATGTGACCATTCCTTATTCCGCCTGAAGTCTTACAAATATCGAATCGAGTAATGCGTAGCCGTTTCTATCTCATAAGATTAATTATTTTTAGTAGCAACTCTATTTTATATCGTCATCATCATCAGCCTATTCAAGTCCACTGCTGGACAAAGGCCATTTATATAATTATATTATTTTATAGAAATGTATTGTATTTTGTGACTAAGAAGAAATGTCATTTAAAGTATTAAGAATAATTTTTTTGTATATAAGAAAACGATTCAAGAGTATATTAAATTAAACACGACAAAAAAAGAAAATAAAGAAAATAAAACAGTAAAACTTTTCTCGTTGAAATATCGAAGCATAAGCTGACTTACTAATTGGGCCGGCTCTTCCGAAGCGATACCACGGGCTCACAGAATACTCAGCGTGAAATGGAGTGAGTGAGGTTATTGAAGGCCCCTTAAGCGGCGTGAAAAACTTGTAACTGAAACAAAACGCGGACCATGGCGCGGTTGTCCTTAGGCGTTATTCTCTTACCATTTACCCACCAACCCACCATAACAACAAATGTGACGTAATTTATGAATAGCCCCACAAGATTACTATACTACATAAACGGTGTAAAAAATCCGGCAATACAACCGAAATAGCGTACTTCAGCGTGGATCTATTACCATCACAGCGCTTGGTAAAAGTAAAAATTAAAAACTATCTTTTAATTTGATTAGAGTATTATTCAATTCATCTTTGAATAAAACAACAAAGGGCAATATGGTGGGAATAACTAGCGGATGTGTAAATCAACTTTCACGCGAGAATTTACGATTCTTCCCAACCAGATCTTCATCTACTTCAGCCAATGTTACGCGGCTAATTTATATTCTACTTCAACAACAATCGTTTTTAGGGGTTTTATGCGCACCACCACCTGCCTGTATTTCCTAACTTCAGGTCCTTCAGGTCTCCACAAACAAGTGCCGTACCTAACCTTAAAAGACCGGCAACACACCCTGCAGGGGCTGTTGTATCCATACACAGAGGATCGCTTATCCTAGATTGGGAGCTTAGAAACAGGAGCAGGAGCAGGACATAGGTTACTTTTTATCCGACTACAAAAATGGTGGTTAATGTTTTTTGTGTATCTGTTTTTCGGATTAAGTGGGCTCATGCCTCGATGAGGGTTCACAATTGAACCCGGTAGGTTGCGTACCATGCAGGACGACGTCTGCCAGGTCCACTATATATGAAGATATTCGTAACTTAGGTGCTATTTTTTAAGGTATAGCGAAAAACGGAGCAGGTGGGTCCCCTATATGGTAAGAGAACACCGCTGCCCATGAACAACCGCGCCACAGTCCGTTCATTGGTTATATTGCCGGATTTTTACGTCGCTTAAGCGGCACTTTTTTAAGGGCCTCCAAAATACTCACTGACACTGCGAAACACAGTACAAGTACCATTTCACGCTGAGCATTCTGTGAGCCCGTGGTATCACTTCGGAAAAGCTAGCCCAATTAGTGCATCAGCATGGCATTCCCACGTGTGAAAATATTTAATATGAAAGTATTTTAAATATTTAATAATATAGTTATCAGCCTATTAAAGTCCACTACTGGTCATAGGCAGAGGCCGTGGGGCCACCTGCTACGACCTTGAGCGACCTGGATGCAGCGGTTGCCCGCGACATTTATGAGATCATCTGTCCATCGCGTGGCGGGATGTGCCACACTTCATCTACATTTTAATAATAAAATAGATAAGTAATATTTTTTTAATTTACTTGAATCCCGTGCTGTTATATCCAAGATTGGCCACAACATCTCAGTGTATTTGTGTAGCACTAACAATGGAGGATCGATAAGTTTTAACGACTCTGTTTACGTGAACGCTCGCGAAATAAGCTCGAGTGGTCGGCTTAGACAAATAATTATTATTTACTAACTCTTGTGTTTACTACACATATGTAGTTCACGGACTGCATTTGCAACAACTTTTAACTGATCCAGTAGTGTATTGTACTTGGAAATAAATATAACCGATCATAAAATAGCTCCAAGTAAATGTTTTATAATAATTTATTATATCATCATCATCATGATTATCAGAAGTATCATTGTACCAGCTGGCCCAATCAGTGCGTAAGCATGGCTCTCCCAAGGATGTAAAAGTGTTAAGACACTCGGCTCGATCACTGTCATGCCCTTCCAAAGAACAAATAAATTATAAATTTCTCTTCGAACCCGATATCTTTCGCTTCGTGTTAGGCTTATACAACCACAAGCAACGAGGCTACAAAAATTACGATATTATATTCCCCTTCAATTTATGAAGCGAAGGCTGCATTAAGTTTTATTTCAGTCCACTCCCAGCCATAGCATAAACAATCTGATCGGCTCCATTTCCGACGTTTAGCATGTCTTTGAGTTATGCCACTCTTAAAAGAGCGGAAATACGCCAATCAAAGTTTACACGCGCCTAGAACAATACAGCTGACTCCGACGTACGCTTCTTTATAGAATAGTATTGTGTAAACCGGGACGAAAGAGTACCCATGTTTCGTTTAATTTAGATGTGAATCATTCGTTCAATTTCGTTCCCTTCGAAACTACTAAATATTAAAATATATTGACTTCAATATATTAATTATATTTAATGTAAATATATACTAATAATAAATAATTCAATATATTAATAAATGGACCGGTTCGTCCAGAGTTATACTTTGAGAGCCACGTAGTTAAGTGATTTTATAAATCTACCACGAAGCGAGAGGTATCAGGTTTAAAACCCGGTCTGAAGAAAACATATAATTAAATTACAATTTATTGGGTCTTTGGAAGATCTCGACAGTGGCCGAACGATCTTAACACTTACGCACCCGTAGGAGTACCATGCCATGGTTCGTCCGAAATGATACCACGGGCTATAAAAACGTGAAACAGTTTTTGCACTATATTTCGCTTAGTGATTGAAGATATCGAAAACCACCATTTACATCTCAAGCGGTGCAATAAGCCAGCATCACAACTAAATCGCGGATTGTGGTGCGATTGTCTGAGCGGTGTTCTCTTACAATATAGAAGACTCCCCGCTGTCTGTTATGCAATAAAAAACGTTCTGTGTTTCGTTGAGTGAGTGAGGATATCGGAGATCCAATAAAACATATCGCTTAAGCGGCGTGAAAGGTCAGCAATAAAAGCAAAAGCGCGGATCATGGTGCGATTAACCGTGGCCAGCGATTTAATCTTACCATAAAGGAGACACGCCTGTTTTAATGTTTGTTATACGAGTATGTTTAAAAGGATGGACAGACATCTAAATAATAAATCAATATGTCGGATATTAAAAATTATGAATGATGTACCTAGAATAAGGAGAAAATGTAATATAAACATAAAAGCTAACATGTCATTCATCTTTTGATGTATCCCGTGAAAAAATATTTGGATACATTTACTTTTAGATAAATATGTTTAATTACAAAACACGCCAGTGGGAGAGCCATGCTGAAGCATATGCCAATGCACTAATTGAGCCGGCTCGTCCGACATCATATCACGGGCTCACAGAATACTCAGCGTGTAATGATATCGGAGGACCTTAAAATGTATGTGTTTGTGTACAACTACTTCAAATGCTACTTCTACTACATTTCGCTAAGTGAGTGAGGATATCGGAGGCCCTTAAATATGCCACTTAAACGGCGTTAAAAGCCCGTAATACAACCATTGCGTGGACTATGGCGCGGTTGTCCATGGGCGGTGGCGTTCTCTTTCCATTTAAGAGACTCACCTGCTCCGTTGTCCGCCTATACCATACAATAAAATAATAATTAAATAAATTTTACATAAAGAAGACGATAATAAATAGTTCGTACTACGAGGTAGAAGATTAGAGTTATTGAACGTTGCTGTCGCTTGGGATTCGAACGTTATTACCAATTCCTAATAGTAATGTATGAAGAATGTAAACACAGAATAAAATCCGGCAAAGTTTTTGCGTGTTTTCAGTCTAACTTTGTTTTTAAGATGTTCTTAAATCATTGTTGCCCTTATGTAACTAAGATTTTGACACTAAAACAACACATACGCTCGGTAGACTTTTTTAAATGTGTATGAAAATATATAGAAAAAACAAATTCCTTCAAACTCTAAAACAACTAAGAAACTTTGTATGCAATCCTGGTAGGACAGAAAATCGGTCAATATCGGTATAATTAAATGTTAAAAATGGTACAAACAAAAAAAATTGCATAGTTTCTTTACAATAATGTTTGCTTTTATTATTTTATAAAATAATTTCAAAATATATATATATCATCATAGCAATCTAAATTTTCACCTTTTTATCACTAACTCTTATGTGTTACTGGTCATTTGAATTTTATTAGAAATAATGTGAAATTATAAGATATATATTGTTTGAATATCATTTTGAACTGAATAAATGTATCACTAAATGTTGTTTTGTAAGGTGATGGTGTTTTGGAAGATTATAAAAAATCTTAAATGTATTTTTTTATAGCTTTCTTTCACTATATTTCAATCAGTTTGCATAATCACTTGACATCAGTAAACGATGGTGTGACAACATAAACATTCTAAATTATAACCATTACTAAACTACTACAGTGATTTATATTATAAATCTAAGTCGAATCGTTGTTTAAGTTTAACTCCACAAGTCGAAAAATACTCCGCACCGCTAATAAAGATTAGACAAAGTTCCCTAGACATGCGAGTTATCGAGATGCACTGTAATTACCTATATTAAACAACCCAATATACGTACAGACTATTTATACAAAGATGATAGATTCAATTTGTTTCAAGTCGAGACAGCGATCTTTCTAATTCTTAAACAAACCGGTATCAAAGAGTAGTGGCAACATTGAAGCCAGCTCTGGACGAAATTTATCTATTTTCGTCGGGACGCGATGACGATGGATTTATGATTCGGCCGGACGTTTACCTTTACCATTTATTGCGTGAATCGTAGATCAAAAAGATGATGGCTTAATAATTGATTATATTATATGTGATACGATATTATTTTATGGTATACGCGATACCCGAGAACGGAGCAGGTGGGTCACCTATATGGTAAGAGAACACCGCCGGCCATGGACAACCGCGCCATAGTCCGCACATTGGTGGTGGTATTGCTGGCTGTTTACGCCATGTAAGTGGTATTTTTAATGGCCTCCGTTATCCTCACTCACTCAGCGTAACACAGCGTAACAGCTTTTCAAGCACAACTACCATTTTATGGTGAGTATTCTATGGTTCCGTGGTATCACTTCGGACGAGCCGGCCCAGTTAGTGCGTCCGCCTATGCTTCAGCATGGCTCAGCCATGGATACGACAGTATTAAAACGCTTGCCCGGCCACTGTCAAACCTTTTCAGAGACTAAATAAATTAAAAAATAAATTATAATTGTCCGGATCAGGATTCAAACCTGAAACTTGAACCTACCACTTCATGGTAGACTTATTACACCAATTAGCTAAGAGGCTTTAATTTGGACAGTTTGGTTTTTATCGTGTCAAAGTCAAAGTAAAAAAAATCTTTATTCAATATAATTTCCTTCCAGCACTAAAGAACAGGCTAGAACCTTTAGGAGGGTAAATTCTTTTCTATCTAAATATTAAATGAAAAATGTGTATTGATTAATCTATATTTTTCTTGTAAATGACAAATCCAAACAGAACATGTGCATTGTACACATATAATGTTATTTGCACATCAAATGACGCAGGCATTAGCCTCATATTCAGTTATTGATATGGTATTTCGTGAACAAACGTTTGTTTTGTTGAATAATCCTTTACGCTGATGACTGTCGTTTCTGTGCAATATTTTATTCTATTCATCTTTATTCCTCGCAATACGCTGTGGAAACAGTATAAGATACTTTATAAGGATTATTTAAGCGACTGGAAACTATTTTTCTTTAAGAATATTAATTAATTTGCTTAAGTTTTAGTTTTGGCTAGATTTTTCACAAATATATGAGATGATACGAAGTTGATCGGGACTTCTAGTACTAGTAGAAAGATAAAAGAAAAAGGAACCGGTAACGCACCCGTGGCAAAGGCTGGGGCTGTCTATGAGCGAAGGACCACTTATCTTAGATGAGCCTCCAGCTCTTTTGCCACGGTTTTCATAAAAAAACTTGCAGTTTAAACGACAAACTCATGTGACAATATTATTACATCAATGTAAAGATGAAAATGAATGTTCATTGGTTTGGTCTGGTAGACGGTCGTAGCGAGCTTCTCGCTAAATGATTCAGTATCGTAAAAAATTGTAAACAAAATTGTTGCAGAGCTATTTCAGTCGGAATTTTCATTAAAGTGTTGTAATAAATTATTCAGCTTTTAATGCAGCGATGAAGTTTTTGTTTCGTCGAGTTTAAGGCTGATCCTCGACTGCTTCATTAACGCGGTTTTGGTTTCGCGAAGGGTTGTTCGTATAGATTGTCAAGTATAGGAAAGCCCGTAGAACTAGACACTTTTTTTTCAATTATATTTATTAATTAAGATATACACGCAGCATACACCCGATCCTGTATCCGGGTAGCATAAGCTGCTCCCTATTTAATATGGACTATGATCCGGAACAAACAGCAGATAAGAAGGCAGAAAAATATATATAAAAATCTATTTTGGTATGTGTACCGTACATCTTAATGTGCATATAGTAGAAAGCGGTTATTTTAATCTTACAAACAGACAATCAATTTAATTTAATTGTATAGATATAGGGTACACTAGAGTCTTATTTCAAATTGATGTTTAGAATTTTTTTTACGAAATGTGACATTAATCAATTTGCTGCGATAATTTTTCAAAATGTCTTTCAGAGATCAACAACGCCCATAGGAAACCGTGCAACAATCCGTGCTTAGCTTGTGCTGTCGGCTTTTTACGCCGTTATATTGTTTCGCCGAGTGATTAGTGATATTCTGTGAGCCCGTGATATCACTCCGAATGTGCCGCCTCATTTAGTGCGACGGTATATGTCAGCATGGCTCTCCCACGGGGATTCACAGTTAAATGCTAAGGATATTTTAGGTGTGCAAGGTTAGTGGGATTAACATTTTGAAATGGTTATAAATACAAATTTACGTTTGACGCAGTTACACGTTGAGTGCGTCATAAAATTTAATGCACATGAGGATACGGTAATTGTATTTTTAAATGATCTCGCACGATTTTATACTTTTATCGCTAATACAAAAGTCGTAATCTTTAAGCAGAGACATGTGTGATATAAACATGGAATACTGAGAAACAAAGATCTATTTTATATAAATATGGGGAAGCTTATATACATATATTAAGTAATATTTATCCTAGTTTTAAGTTAGGCAAGTAAAAAGAGTTTCTTGGAGATAACGGAACTTTCATAAAGTAAATTCAAGAATCCTGTAAAAATTATTTAATGAAGAAAGCTTATACGTAAATCAAAATTTAGAAGGCGAAGATGCACGGAAAATTGCACAAGCACTAACTCATTCCTTCTAAACTAGCGAATTTTAAATGAATCACCATTGTAAATTTGGCGATAAACAAAATGAAACCCTATGAGTTTCTTGTTGGTGCTTCTCGTAGAGATATATCTTCCGAAGCAATGGTAGCTTCACTAAAATTGTAAATTAACTTGCAAAAGTGCCCCTTAAAAGCTTTTGAGCATAAGCTCAAATTACTGATTCAATACACACAATGCTAAACGACCGAAATTTATGAAATAAAGTATTTTAAAATTCGTAGGAGATATCTGAAAATCGCATTGATTTTGTGATTCTAGCTACTAATAAACTATCATAAAATCAGGTCATAAGGAATACTTTGCAGACCCCGAGATGATTTGCTCGAGTGAAAGACAATTCTCAACAAAGAATTACACAACTTTCAAGAAGTTCAATAATGCACCTTAAGAGGCCGACCCACTTCCGTTTCCGGCTTAATTGAAGGCTCTATTTATTGTTGAAAACGCGGCGTCGCCGAATATAGCCATTTAAAAGGCTTTAATATTTCTAGTTATATTCTCGTTAACATTTTACTCACTCGAGAAATTACTCGAGAATTAGGCACTCATTTTTAATTTAAAAGATAAAATTCTCGTGTCGCATTGTTAGTACGCCTCCGAAACGGCTTGAATGATTGTTATGAAATTTTGTATGCATTTTGTGTAGGTCTGGGGATCGGGAATATATAGAAATATTAATTATTAATTAATTAGAAGAATAAGCATTAATGTCGCTTCTTTCTTAATAGGATTATATTAAATTAATTTTATGTAATCTAGATATATATGTAAGATATTTCAATGTGTTAAAAATAAATAAACTCTTTATTAACAGAGCAAAAATTAATCATTTGGAGATAAAAAAATTGCAGTCATACATATTACGTAAAGAAAGAAATAATAAATTTTACAACCGAAATACATTTGTACAAATGGCATTAAAACTTTGAGCAGTGTGATGTGAATTCAGAGACCGCGACAGAGAATTTTGTGTCGAGGGTGGGTGCTCGGCAATCCTTTTTAATGACTCCATGTGAATTTCGCTAAGTTTAAAGTGCCTGTATAACATTTGCTTAGCTCAAAATGTCTCGTTTCATAAAATATTTCAAAAATGCTATGATGGGAGGTTTTGTCCTTCAAACAAGATTCTCGTACAGGAAACAAAAATAAAAGAAAATCAAATAATTTTTTGAATTTCTATTTATTTTTATATAGCATTTTATATTTTTTACCAGTGGGAGAGCCATGCTGATACATATGCGGACGCAATATTTAGGTCGGCTCGTCCGAATTGATCCTACAGGCTCACAGAATACTAAGCGTGAAATGGTAGCTGTACTTGAAACGGTATTTCTACTGTGTTGGTGAGTGAGTGAGGATACCGGAGGCCCTTAAGAATGCCGCTTTAAGCGGCGTTAAAAACACAAACAATGCGTGGTCTATTGCGCGGTTGTCCATGGACGGTGTTCTCTTACCATATAGGAGACCCACTTACTCCTTTGTTCGCTATATCATAAAAAAAGTATATTTTATTCATTGAGTAGGTAGGTACAATAACAACCTCCATTTATATTAAGCTATCTAACAATCGTATCTGAAAATAAGGAAACGACAATAAAAGTCTATTAATAAAATCTTTATACACACAAACTATTAGCTAGATTTTATATTTGATTTGAACTACGTTTTTATCTCTCTTTATCGCCATTACGTTTGAGATTACTCAGCTTTCAAAACAACATGACATTCTGTTCATAGACAATGACAGCGTAGTGTAAAGCGTCTCTGCAAGTGTCTGTAATAAAGAGGTACAGTTTTATTGAGTCAAGTGGCTTTAATTATTTATTGTAACATATATTAGGTTGCAAAATAACAACTAAATGGCGTCAATAATGATTAAGTATAAACTCTTAAGGAATTGTAACAAATGATTTGGAATTTTGACGCCGAAATATTGAACCATGTGAGCAAAAAGCTATAAATAAACAAAACAATTTAGAAATTGAAACATTTTTAGATACATATAATACTTAAATGGCGGCCTGCCAAGAAATTATTGTAGTAATTAGTTTTTAAGATGTTTATTACGATTAAGCCACGAACAGCTGCCAGATGTTGGGGGCATGGCGCATTCTGGAAATGCTGTATTGCAGCTGATAACCATAATTTGGAGAATAGTTCTAAAGTAAATGACTTTGATAAGAATCGTATAATATAATATAATCTAATATTTCTCCAGCTCTGCTTAAAGAAATCCATTGAAAAAACTAAATTTATAAGACATACGGAGAGTTTCTTCTCAGTTCTTCTCTTCTAGCAAGACTATTTTGCGTACTGTTTTTGTTTAAATTTTATAATTTTCTATATTTTTTAACCTTCAACAACTATTAATAAACATATTTGACTTTGACTTTGAATTGTAGCGAAAGAATGAGCGCAGTGCTCGAGCGGTATTGTAAACTACCGTGACGACATGGATAGCAGGTCCCATTCCTTGCTTGAATAAAAGTAGGATTTAATTTATAAAATAATTTGATCTTTGGAAGGGCTTTCCAGTTACCGGGCGAGTATTTTAACGCTTCCTTAGTCGGAGTAGAGTCATCCTGATGTTCTAATTGCACCGGCTCGTTCGTAGTAATACCACAGACTTGCAGAATACCTTAGTTAATTAGTTCTGTGTTTCATAAAATGACTAAGGAAACAGAGAGCCTACTAAATGTTAGAGACGCGTAAATATGCCGGCAACGCAACCAAAGTGCGAAGTACGATGATGTCCATGAGCGGCGACGTATTTTTACCATAGTTGTCCCTCCGTGTGTCCCTCTGTAATATCATAAAGCTATATATATCATAAATGATCAGATAGTTAATATTAATTCAATATATAACTCTCCCGTGGGAAAACCTTTCTGACACACTAATTGTGCCGGATCGTTCGAAGTGATACCACGGGCTCACAAACTACTCAGCGTGGAATAGCAGTTGTACTTGAAAAGGTATTTCTACTGTGTTTCGCTGAGGGAGGGAGGATTTAGGAGACCTTTAAAAGTGCCGCTTAAGCGGTGTAAAAAGCTGGCCACACAACCAATGTGCAGACTGCGGCACCGTTACCAATGAGCGGCGGAGTTCTCTTACCATATAGGAGACGCACCTGCTCCGTTGGCTGCTATAGAATAAAAAATACATGTGATTGTATTTAAAGTAAATATTTTTTTTCGTTTGTGATATTTTCTTCATATTATATTCATTATTAATTTGTAGCTACAGATTTCCATGAAATAATTATCCTAGATAGGCCTTCTCTTTTATCTCCGATTGTTATAAGAAAAAAGTATTTGGTTATTAATTTGATAAATGTAAAGTAAATATAGAGCCAAGAATTATTGTATTTACTGTCGCAAGCCCACAAAGGTCAAGCAAGGCGTGGATTGCATGCCGCTGCTTACATTACTCGAGTTGAACAAACCAAACCGTGGCATTGTTTGTTTTTTGTTCTAATGTACTAATCTAGAAAGGCACGAACGATTTCACTAGCTCGACGCTTTTGAGGAATTCATGCACTCCAATCATGCACAATTATTGTTAAAAGTATATCGGACAACGGAGAAGGTGGGTCTCCTATATGGTAAGAGAACATCACCACCCATCACCAACCATGCCACAGTACAGGCATTGGCTGCGTTCCCGGCTTTTTACGACAATTAATTTTAAGGGCATTTTTAAGGGCCTCTGATACACTTACTCACTCAGCGACATACAGTTGCCGCACCGTCTCAAGTACTACCTACCATTTCACGCTGAGTATTCTGTGAGTCCGTGGGATCACTTCAGAGGAGCCGGCCTAAATTAATGCGTCCACATATGCTTCAGCGTGGCTCTCCCATGGGTGTGACAGTATTAAGACAATCTACCGGCCACTGTCAAGCCTTTCCAGAGACCGAATAAATTGTAAATTAAATTATATTTTACAGTTTTCCGGATCGGGATTCAAACCCGATACCTCTGACTACATCTATTAAACCACTTAGCACTTATCTTCTCTCTCTAAATATATTAGCTTTCTGAATTTGACCCCAGAATCCAGAATTAACGTCAACAACCTACACAACGTACTAACTCCTTTGAATTTTGTTAATCAACTAAAATAATTCTAAAAATAATTCCCTTAGAGAGGTCCTTTTAAGAAACAAATTTATTCAGATCACTCAGTCTTCAAGCGTTTGACATTTCTTAACAATTTTCATTTGAAAAGGTTAATTAGCATTTGTTTTCATTTTGTATAAGAATTTAACAAAGGAATTCTTTTAGTAACGGATGTTATGGATAATATCAGAGAATGACGGCAAAGATATTGCAAGAGTAAAACTATTTTCTAAAGCACTTCATACAATTATTCATTATCGGAATGAATTTTACTATAGATTTCAATGATTCGTGTCAATGATTGTTACTGTTGTGTTCATAATTTTAATCACTTAGCTTATTTAAACTCACTTCTTCTTTTCTCGTGTGTTTTTCATTTAATAGTTGTATTATTCTTGTTTAGATCTATTATTTCTTTTAATAGATAATATTTTCACCCATAGGAGAACCATTCTGAAGTAAATGCTGACACACTAATTGGGCTGGCTCTTCCAAAGTGATACCACGGGCTCACAGAAAACTCAGCGTGAAACGGTACTTGTACTGTGTTTCGCAGAGTGTGTGAGGATATAAGAGGCCGTAAAAAGTGTAAAAAGCCAGCAACACAACCAATGCGCGAACTGTGGCATGGTTCCATGGGCGGCGGTATTCTCTTACTACATAGGAGACCCACCTGCTCCATTGTCCCCTATACTATAAAAAAACAAATAAGAAATTGTAGACACGAAGACACACGAGAAAAATTATGACAGCATTAATTCGTGACTGTATTTTCTTTTTGACATTCTAAATATCTAATTAAATTTGGAGTTATAAATTGGCTGGAAACATGAATTACTAAAAAAGCGCCATTCGTCTATACAAGTATTATGAATTACTTATAACGTGCAAGAACCATGCCAATGCATATGCTGACGCAATAGTTAAGCTAGTTCAGGCTCACAAAATACCAGCGAGATAAATGCCCCCTTTCCTTGCCTTTATAATAGAGAAATAATAATCAGAGTCTGATTTTTTTCTTCTGAAAATTGTGGCAAAGACAGAGGAGGCTAACATAAGATACGTCCTTCGCCCATGGATACCTACAGCCGTTGCTGCAGGTGCGTTGTCGACCTTTTTGGGATAGATAAGGTTTCTTTTTTAAGAACCCCAAGTCATCATCATCATTTCAGCCGTAAGACGTCCCACGCTGCGTTCCCACAAGTCATATTGGTTTGGAAATACTCGTACCTCTGCAAGCAGCTGAATTCACATAGTGCTAGTGCACTGTACACGGCACATAATGCCTTAAAAATACTAAGTAGTGGAACAACAAACATAGAGATGATAATATATCATGGAATATATTAACTTGTAAGCGGGCCAATATATTTATCGAAGTTTTGCAATGCTGTTCCTAGTTTATTCTGTACGAAAGCATAGTGCGCAATAAGAATAGCATACACATAATTTGTTATGGCTATCTTGGCGTAGACAAGTCTAGGTTACCTATAGAATTGGCACCGAGTGGATATTAAACCCATACAATGAGTCACGCTCAAACTGTAATTGCATATTGATTCGAATGTATGTAATGTTTATAATTTCCCTTTTTAACCTTCAATGTGTTACATTTAAAAATATACTATAATATTTTAGTTATAATTAGTGTTGCTCACCTGGTATTGGTCTTGGTCTGCAGCAAGAGTCTTGCAAGTCTTGAAATTACCAATTAGACTATTGATATTTATTAAAGTTTACTTCAGATCTTAGAAAAACCTATCAGAATAGGAACGTTTTGAGCTTGAATTAGGATAGCAATAGGAAAGACCAACCAGATTTATAAAATATATCTAAATATATATATAAAGAGAAATTACAAAAATCACTGCCAAAAAAAAGTAGCTGCAACGCGCGAGTCTTGCAGGCTTAGTCTAGTTCTTGGTCAAGTCTACACGGTCAGTCTTGGTCTTGCTAAAATTAGGCAGTCTCGGTCTTGTATTTGGGCAACACTGAAAATATTTACACAGACAACAAACTTAAATATAAAGTGAAACTATCGTATCTTGCATCTTACAAAGAGAATGGTCTTGTTTGCATTACTGCAGCTGAATTACATCATAGCGGCAGTACACAAAGTTTTATGTGTATCACCTCGATGTTTGTTGATCCGAAACTTTTTTTATAGTATAGCGGAGAACGGGTCAGTGGGACTCCAATATGGTGAGTGAACACCGCCGCCACAGTCCGCGCATTGGTTGTGTTGCTGGCTTTTTACGTTACTGAAGCGGCATTTTTAAGGGCCTTATAAATCCTCACTCACTCAGCGAAACAGCACAAGTAACATTTTATACTGAGTTTTCTGTGAGCCCGAAGTATTACTTCGGACGAGCTGGCTCAATTATTGCGTCAACATATGCTCCAGCAAGGCTCTTCCACGGGTGACAATAATTATAACTTCACTAATATCTCTGCGGTAAATATTTCATATCTTTTCAACAAAAATGCTCATCAGTGAGAAGATATATTAGACTAGGTTAAGTAATTTAAAAATATATTATACTTTTGTCCCTTTCATCTTCAAGTAATTAGATGAAATAGGTCAAATTTGTGTCGAACAGTTTTGTAATACTGTAATATTCATTTTATATTTATTGTTTTGTTTTGAGAAGTTTCAGAATAACCATATGATTAATGAAGGCGGTCGCGGAGACATTCATTTATTTTTTTATTAATTTGTATTTAAACTGCTGCCTTGGAAAATATTTATAGATGATATTGACGCAGTTTTATACATTAACAAACTATTGGTTTTCTTTTTAAAGCTTAGGAGAAGGAGCTGCTTAAGAAGAAGTTACATTATTTGACCTGTAACACTATTATTATTGTATTTGTATATTGACTATTAAATTATTATTTTTAAAGTTTAAAGACAATGAAAATATTTGATATCATTAATTTTTATAAGGATGAGACAAAGTCTTTACAGGTCAAAACTAAATGCGTTAGCATGATCAATGTTCTAAGGACCACTAACCATAGAATAAGAGATTTTAAATAGATTATATTTGATAACAGCCCACAAATACTGTTTATCTGTTAAATAAGACCGCCTACTCTCAACGCACATTAATATAAAGAAAACAGATATACAAATAATTTGGAAGGATAGGTAAGGAAGGTAAGATAAGGATAAGTGGCCATCCGCCTATGGACACGCCCAGCCTCTGTTGAACGCAGAGTTGCTGGCTTTTTGGGATGGATACGCTTTTTTTAAGGTTCCCCATTCGTATTGGCTTGAAAATACCCTTGCAAACAGCTGATCGCTCCGTAAAAGCATTACACATAACACACCCAAATCGAGACTCTCCTAAATTGGGTCAAACCCAACTCCCAGTGCGGCCATAGGCCCTAACTAACGTCACACTAAACTGCAGTTAAGTTAAACAATCAATTATGTGAACACCGTAATCGCAGATACGCCCGGAGTGCTTACCCAACTTAATTATGAACTAGTCGGCTAATTGCCCTTTAACCTTTGCCGCGGTGGCACAGCTATTTCTAGCTTGGAAGCAACGATCTATCATTTTTACACGTCCGAATGTGTGTTTTGCTAAATGATTCTGTTTTTGTAAGAACGCTGCTTAAGTTCACTCAAATTTTCGACGTTTGACGTGATTGGAATTAGAATTTTCGTTAAAAAAAGGATTATGCCTTAAATGTGGTTAAAATATTTATATATAATAGTTCATATAGAAGGCGTGTCTATAAGGTAAAGGCAAATAAACAAAATATATTACTGTGTATAGCTAGACAATTAATTAATTGAAGTATCATAATATCAAAAAATAAGGTCAATGATGAAAACCATTAAAATACATTACAGGTTCGAATTTAGAGGATATAACATGCCTTAAATTCAAAAATGTTTTATATGAATAAAAAGGATCAAAGTAAAAAGATAAAAGATCTACGCAGTACTTCGTAGCCAATAAATAGCTACGCCGTAGCAATTGTACCCGACTAATGAGCTATGATGGAGCAAATATTTGATACGCCTCGTACGTCGTTAAATCAGGAATAAAATCAAGTATCAAAGATATGAAAACTTGATAGAAATGAGGTTGCGATTAGATTTTATTATAAATTCTTGTAAAATAATGTACAATACAGGTTTGAATGTCTTCTACACAAACTAGGTACGTGACACTGAATTAATTTGTGATTCGCCTCTTTCCCGAGCATCGTAAGACAAATTTGCGTTATATTAAATTATTCATTTTTCAGCATTCAACATTCTGAGTGTATTTGAAGGTTACTGTAGTAAATTAAAATTCTAAAAAAGCTGACATCTTAAATTTGTATATCTTGGAGTGGATTTTAAACAAGTTAAACTTTTATGCTAATAGCAAAAAAATATTGCATTAAATATGTAGTCGAAATATATTTCAAAAAGCTTATTTTGGCTAGTTAACATATACATAATTGATTGTTTTTTATTTAATACATATTATCAATTTGTTAACCAGTAATATATTTTAATTTAGATATACATCTGCATGAATAAAAGAATGTGGATTAATTACACAATATATAAAGAACGGCTCGAGATGTTTTCTTATGGTATTAACAAGGCTTCAAGCTTCCTGCATAGCTTCCGACCGGTCGCTCAGGCGGCCAACGTTCCCGCGACGGACCAAACCGTGGTTCGTGTCTCGCAGGAGACGCCCTTGTGCTAGTCGCGGCACATACCCAATTCTCGCTCCAAAAATCCGTGAGAAGCTATGAAGGCCTTATGCCGACATCGTTAGCATTTCAAAAAAAATCTTCCTGCATGTTTGCCCACTCAGTTTTCATTTAAAACTTTTCAACGAAAGAAAAACAATATATTATAGGTCAATGCCTCTCAAATACTGAAGGTTAATGCAAAAGTAAACATGAGAACAGAGATTAGGCGATTAAAACGTCACACGTGTCGCTTCAGCTCGTAAAATATCGTTTTTAATTTTATTATATTTTAAATAAGTGTCGCTCAAGGTGTTTTCGTCTGTTTGTTTACGATCCGAGTCGTTATGCAATACTGTCTCATGATATTTGACGTTAAGAGCTATAGCACCTACTGTTAATGTAAACACATTAAAACTCTTTAAAACAAGCCTGAGTTTCTTGACTGAATAGTTGGACATTAAGTGTACATGTGGTACTAGAAATAGATTTGGACTTTTTTCATCTCTTAGATCCCAGGTAATACAGTTATTTTGCGGCGTAAAAGATTTAACTAATAAATATTTAATTATTATTTTTTTATCCGCTCCAATTTATTTAATATGAAAACACAGTACATATGAACTATCCTTCGCCCTAATATAGTCAATTATGTGGCAATGAACACATTCCATGGTAATATTTAATTTAGGTGCACAAATTATGAAGTACCTTTAGTAACCAAACTTGTTAGTTGGATAGTAGTTAAAACAGAGACCCTGCATTTTCTCTAAAATAAAAAAAAATCATATTTGTTACATACATTTAATAAAAAGAAAATTGTTATTTTTAATTTATATTATTAAAGTAATTGTTACGTTTCATTATAATTGTCGTGAATTAAAATTATATACTTCGTTATGTTATATATGTTTGTATGTATATAGTTATAGTAGAACTAATAAGGTTTAACGGTTTAAATAAATGCACAAGGATACAATAGTGGAAAATGTTTCGCTATTCTTTGAGTTCTTGTCACAAAATACATTTACCCGTGGGAGAGTCATGCTGAAACATATGCGGATGCATTAATTGGGCCGGGCTCCCAGAACACTGAGAGTGAAACGGTACTTGTACTGTATTTTGAAGAGTGAGTAAGGAAATTGGAGACAATCAAAAGTGCCGTTTAAGCGGTATAAAAAGCCGGCAACACAAACAGGCGGCACAGTTGTTCATGGGCGGCGGTGTTCTCTTATCATATATAATACCCACCTGTTCCGTTGTCCGCTATAGCATTAAAAAAATATATATCTGTAAATCTAATTAAGCTACTGTTTCAAGTTATGATTTCCTCTTTTTTTATGAAATAGAGGGCAACAGAACAAGCGAATCTTCTCTTTAAAAAAACTCCGCTGCCGACGGAAACCCTCGCAACATACTAACTAGGTAAACATAACAAAACTTTTAGATAAGAAGGCATGTATAGAATTTAAGATAATTGTATTTCAAGAGATAATAAATGAGACTAGCGAAAAAGTGACTTTGACCCATTTATCGACAAGTGTCCCAAACTGAACGTTAATATATAAGGTTGGCAGCTGATCAACGCTATCCAAACGCGAATTGCCTATTTTATTGCACTTAATAATACATTTTAATAAAATGCCATTAATTATCAATATTATCTGATCCCGGCAAAGTTGTCTTGCTCTATACATTAATAAAATACCACTATTAACAAACGGGAGAGCCATGCAAAAGCATATGCTGACGCATTAATTGGGCCGGCTCGTCCAGTGATACCCAGGCTCATAGAATATTCAAGTATTTGTTTTCAAATGAAATTGATTTGATCTTAGTTTTAGCCTAAATGATATAATTTTTATGGTATAGCAGGCAAACTGGACACAGATTTGGTGGCTATTTTGTATGGTGATATCTTCACCCACTCTGGTGATCTCTAAACAAAAATAATAGACGAGAAAAGAATTTAATATAGTCGCTAAAAGAGCGGATATTTTCTCAATTGCAAAGGGACTGAGTACCAGAAAGATATTGCAATCTGCCGAGAAATAATGGCACACGTTGCTGTAAGTATAAAAGCTTTGCCACTGACCTAGAAACCTCTTTGCGGCTCCGTAATAACATGATTTTTGGCCCCTCATAAGTAACTCACGCAACTGAACAGTGGATATTAATATAACCTTCCGAAAAAAAACTATGAAAACACATAGATGTACTGGTTTAAAAGATCACGCGTTTACACTCGTGGAGAGCCATGCTGCAGCATATGCGGACGCAATAATTGGGCCTGCTCGTCCGAAGTGATACCACAGGCTCAGAGAATACTCAGTGTGAAATATTAAGAAGTTGTACATGATACGGTGCCGCAATAAAAACATTACTTCGGGTTTTGACAGTAATAGCTCCAGTATTTTATATTAATGTACAAAAGATTGTAAACACAGCAAACAGTGTGTTTACTGAATGTTTTTAAGGAATTCTGTATCGCGCACAGCCACTTTATGAAGTCAACTACCCACAGAGAAATGGCAATATATATGCCAATACAACCTATAAACCTTCGAGAAAGAGCGTATCTACAAGACCGGCAACGCATCCTCAGCCTAGTAGAGGTTAGAGATGTCAAAAGGTGCAGCATTAATTACCCTAGATGAGCATAGCCTAGATTGCCTCCCTGTTTTTGTAAAAAAAAATTACTCGTTTGAGTTTCTTGACTGTTTAACCAAAGAACCTCAAAAGTAGCATAATAAGCCGACAACACAAACAAAAGCTTCAACAGCTCTCCAACGGGTAAAATCGTATTGTATTGAAGACCTAAAACGGTGGGCTTTGCGACAGCTCAAAGATTAAGTACTGATTAGCCACGTGAACTTTAAGTGTCAAGAGTCACACATAAAGAGATAATCTACCTTAACACAAGAAGATCAAGGGCCGAAAAGAAATCTAATTAGTAGAGTATGTCATTTATATAATCTAGGATTGCTAGGAAGCTTATAGTGGGTATATAGGTAACACATATATAATAAAAAATAATCTAATTTAACCAAATTAACTTAATATCTGCTATCATCATCATAATTTGAGCCGTAAGACGTCCACTGCTGGACAATATAATATATATATATTATATCTGCTATATATTATAAATATTATTAACGCGAAAGTTTGAAGGTATGGATGGATGTTTGTTTCTCTTTCTCACAAAAACTACTCAATGGATTTTAATAAAACTTTACAATAATATAGCTTGTAAATTAGAATAAATTATTTACTAAAAATTATAAAGATATTGTGTGAATCGTCCAAAATATCACGGTAATTGTAACGTAAGTTGTATTCGGTGAGTTGCGTATCGGGCAGAAAGACACTTGCCTTGATCACTAATTTCTTAAATAATATATATTTATTTTCTAATTGAATGGCAGAAGTGAGAAGCTATAAATATATATAATCTACTTAATAAAAGCTTATACCTATATAAACTCATTTTAAGTAGCTTATATTATTTTAGAATCAGTTAATTCAATTCAAATAATTTCATAATTAAATTATTATTTTTAACTGTATCAAATTTTATTGGTATATTAAAGTTTTAATTTACCCTTTACTTTAAATGGGTAACCAATAATGTTATATTTATTATTTTTCTCAGAATATCGCCTTTATGTAACCATGAAAACCTTCTTTTAAACTAAAAGATTAAAATGCGAATTCTTCGCACCGTTCGACTTCCCTTAACACATTTGGCGATTAATATTAGAAATAGTACTCTATGTCCTACGACACGGATAAAACGAAAAGGCCTTTTAAGATTAATGAATTCGCATAGAAAATGTCCACCCGAAGCCGAAAATAAATTAAGATGGGTGCTCCTTTTTTCATTAATTCCTCTGTACAACATTCACAATGAAATACGAATTTATTTCCCCACGAAGACTACCCTCGGTGGTTAAATGATTAACTTTATCTGCGTCTGAAAGTCCTAGGTTTAATAGCGATAAAATAAAATTATCGCATGAGGTTTAAACCTTTTACATTCTTATTTGTAAAATTTCTCCGAAACGACTTGGCCAATTCTTAAGAAACTGCGTGTTTATTATATTAAGTAGATCTGGAGAATAAGACGTCAACGTTATAAGAGCATACCTAAAAAACCGGCAATGCACCCGCAGACCAGTAATTGCTGGGGGTGAACATGGTCCGAGGACCACTTATCCTAGCTGAGCCTGCTGCAATTTTGCCATCTTGTTTTCATAAAAAAAAACCTTACATCAAAATTTCAAAGTGTGGTTAACACCAAAAGTTACTATTTTAGTTATTGTATAACCTTTTGTACTTATTTTTTTAAGATTTATGATAGTTTTTAAAGATTTAAAAACTATATGAAACCCAAAATTTTACTTTTTTTGTATTTTGAAAAACAATATTAATACTACCTATATCAGTTTATATGGTAAAACAACATTTGCCAGATAGCTAGTAAATAAAATATAATTAAGAGATTAAAATATCATTAATAAGGCGGTTTAAAGGGTTAGCACAGCCCTTTGTAAGGATAAATATATACTAAAGATATATCACTAAATACTTAGGCCGGGGTCAATAATGTACATAGGGGTTCCTTCGAATTGAGAAAAGGTCAAAGTGAGCTTACAAAATCCTTCTTAAAAACATTAACAAAAAAGTTCATAGTAAGATACAAATTATAACAATTTTAAACAAATTAAAAAAATCAAATAAAATAAAAAAGCAAAGAAAAAAATAATTAATTTTTAATAAGTCTCGCTTGGCGCTGCCACTGTCTATGAACGAAATGTCATATTGTTTTGAATGCTGAGTGATCTTAAAACGTACATATTGGCGGTAAAGAGTAATAAGAAATTTTGTTTTAAATTAAATTAAATACTAAATCTAGATAAATTAAAATTTATAAAAGTACTTTAATTAAGAACATATAAGACAAAGATGCATGGAAACTTCTGCTTATTAAGAAACCAACTATTATAAATTTGGCGACAAAAAAAAAATTAAACCCTTAGGTTTCTGGTTGGTTCTTCTCGTAGAGAAACTTATATCTTCCGAAGCAATTGTAGGTTTACTAATCCTATTTGAATAAATGCTTTTGAATTGGAATTTATGATGTGTGAATCGAGATGTGTTATTAATCGATTTTTATTGTCGTGTCTTCATTTTCAAGCAAGACTTTAAAAAAAACTTAATTTTTTTCAGAGAAACAAATCCAAGTTAACTTTTATACCCTGTTTTATACCCAGTTATTGTATTTTTAATAATAATATTAATATATGTGAGTGATTGTAAACATAACGAGTTAGAGATAAGTGGTTCTGAAAGGCGGGGTCTTCTAACCGTTTATCCTGGCCCGGCTGTGCTATTGTTTTCTTTGAATTCTAATTTGAGTTTTTAATGTTTTTCTAGCAATTTCTATTTCTCATATATTTATATATCAGTATTTCATAGTTTTTTATATATGTATCTTTAGAGCTATATTAAAAACAAAGATTTGATGTGTAATAAAAAAGTAAGCCAGTTTCCCATAGCCGAATATTCGTCAATGCAACAATGGGAATGAATAGTGTAACACATTGACACGATTCTTTTGATTTAAAACATATTTTGTAGACGAAATATTTTTAAGCCGCGCAAATAACTAGGAAAAATCAAATCAACGAACTAATTTCAAACGTTGTATTATTTTTCTCGAAATGTAATTACAAATTCATAAAGATGAATATAATCTGTAATATTGTCTAATAATATTATCTGCAAAGCAAAATGTCGCATCGATACGCAGCCAAATTGCGCGTGTTTTAATATTTAAGCAGAACCAATTTATGGAGGGAAACCCTTGGCCGCCATGACACTTTATTATTTAAATATGGCGACAGGTGGCAGATTGAAAATACAACCAATGCGAATTACTTTCCTATTTATTATCCTTATATTATCCTAAAACGAACTCTAATTAGACTATATAACTATACCAAAACGCTGCTAGATTGTACCTACGTACCTATTTTTGGAAAAGTTACACGTCTTTTAATAAAGGGCATAACAGTAACTCACCCAAGTGTGGTCATGGTGACGATGGTGTACCAAAAAGCAGCGGGAATGGAGGTGAAATTCGTATCCTGTTCGTTCTTCTCAGCGTAAAACATTACAGTTGCGAAGATAATAATCGCCATTGCCAGCGAGAACACGAGAAAACCCAACTCGCTGGCGCACGACTTCAAAGTATAACCCAGTATACGCAACCCCTGCGAATGCCTCGAGAACTTGAAGATCCTGAACACTCTAAACACTCTGAGAGTCACGAAGGCGCCTGACACGTCGTCGTTGTCAGTTATCCCCAATCCGATGTAGTACGGCAGAATCGCTACCACGTCAATGATGGACATTACAGATCTCACAAATTTGCATCTATCCGGCGCTGCAAACAGCCGCAGCAAATACTCAGCGGTGAATATCATGACACAGGCAGTGTCCAAACAAAAGAATACTATTTTATATCTCTCACCACAGGGTAGGGTCCCTGCGCGACCTGGTCTGTGTCCGCACGGCACAGTCTCCACTACGTTAGCCATGACAGAGACGGCAATGAAAAACCCAGTGACATAGTAGAATACAAGTGCGGCGGTTGACGTGTGCGGATTCTCGAAGGCCCGCCACATCTTCTGCCGCAGATCTGTGAGCTGCGGCAGACTCTGGTCTCCAGCTTCGCTGAGCTTGTCGTCCATGAGACGTTCAGCGTTCTCCCGTTTCCTATCCCTATAGTCTTCATAACAACAGTCTCCGATAACATCGGGCAGAATTCCGAAGAACGCTAGTTCCTCATCGTAGCCGGTCAAGCACTCGTGTTTGGGATAATGCAGCTTCCCAGTTCTGTAGTAATTCAATATGTGCCTGAATATGTCTGGATCTCTATCAAAGAAGTACTCTCGACTGTCTTCATCGTAGAAGAATTCTCTTTCTGATGAGCCGAGCAGGGAATCGGGGTACTTTTCAAGAGTGTTCCTCCACGTTTCGAAACGTCGGCCGGAGACGTTGATGAGAAGTTTCTCGTCCTCAGCACGCCGCCTGTCTTTGGGCACCGGCGGCGGGGGGAGAGGGTGCGTGGCTATGGGCACCCAGCCGATGGCCGCGGCGCGCGCGAACGGCAGCCATGCGGCGACGGACGCCATCACGTGCTTTCGGCGGCACCGTCGCCGCTCTACTGAGTCGGTACCCCCCGCGCGCGCCGCTATTTCGGGAGCCCGCCCAGATGAGCCAGTGTTGCTACAAGAGTGTTCATCAAAGTTACCATGCCGTCCATTATATTTTGAACCGGTCTTCAAAGAAATAGAAACAGAGGTTTTTTGGATTTGCTCTTTTGCTCTTGTTATTAACTATTAGATTTACCTGTGCATTTTGAGATTGGCTGATTTCTTCAAAAGATACTTTTTATTCTCACTTTTTCGATTCCAGAAAATGAACCGGATTTAATTTCTTTCTAATATTATAAGTATTAGGAACTGGAGCTATTAACGTTCATCAAGTGATTATATTGTTTAAGAGTTTTTATACTTTGTTGTACAATTTGTAAGCATTCAAAGATTTGTAAGCATTTTAAACCTATGAAAGAAATTCTTTATATTTATCAACAGGACTTGAATATTTGCTTTAAAACTAGTAAAGAACTTGTTACCCAAAGGATAATATATGTATTTTATTTTACTTAAAAATAATCTGACTTAGATTTAATTGTTTTAATAGTGATTGAAGTATTATTTTAAGAATTATTGTGTTTATACCTGGTAAAGACATAATAAATGATAGAATACAAAATCTAATTATTTTCCTGTTTTACGGAAGATATTCAAACTACTAGCTACTCTTGCCGGGGACCAACCGGAACACGCATGTGCAAGGCGTGACGTCACAGTCAATAAATTGATTTTCATACATCCATCTCTTTCCCGCGTGTACGAGCCGCGACTTCACCATCTCGCTCGTACATCTTTGAGCTTAAGCGACCTTTTGTATGTTTTTCACTTTAAAATATATTTTTTTAAAAGCGCTATTGTCTCTGCTAAAGGCTTTACGTCGAAGGTACTCTTAATTCTTAAGCGAGGTAGTGTTTTCTTGGCCCGTTTATTTAAAATAGGTCGACATAGGAGTGGCATTATGTTCGAAATACATTGCACTTATGACCGTTCTTAGATTCATAACCACTTGCCTCTCACAGTTTCGCTTATTACAATTATGATAATTATATTAATGAAAAAATTGTGGTTCGTTCAATATGTCTTTTAAATGACTTATCCTCTTATAAACTTAATACAACTAAATCTATTGCGTTCTTGCCCTTTACAAGAAGAAACGCCAATCAGCGAGAAAGTAACGGAATATTTAAGACGTTACTTCAAGTGAGCAACGATTTGTGAGCCTCGTTGCTTTGGGTCTAAAAAGCGAAGCGAGAGGTTCGATACCCGGTCCAAATAAAATTTATTGGGTCTTCGAAAGTACATACTTGACAGTGGCTGGGCGATGCGTTTTAACACTGTTTAATCTGAACTAATAGAACCGGTTCGTCCGAAATAATACCACGAACTCACAAAATACTCAGCGTGACAAATTATACTGTACCGCTGAGTGAATTAGGATATTGGGGTCTTGAAATTGTACCGCTTAAGCGACTTAAAAAGCCGGCAATATTTTTTTACTTACGGTTTTGATACTTTTAAACAATGTCTTAAACATTCCGACACTCATAAGCTGACATGCATTTTTTATTTGCAAAAATGAGACCGAACAGGTAGTTTTATAAAAATGGTGACAAACGAGCAGGAGGCTCAATTAGCGGTCCTCTGTCCATGGACACTCCTAATCGCATAGCCGCATATGCGTTATCTGCCTTTTAGGAATTACTTATTAGAATAATTAGAAATGAATAGGAACAACTCGTATTGGTTTGGAAATACCCCTGCTGGCAGCTGATTCCACAGAGTGGTGATGCGCGGCACAAAATGCCCAAAAAAATTCAGTTGTGGAACGACAAATATCGAGGTGAGACGCTCCTATGTATGTTTGTCTATGGCTAATCTTATGGATCGGTTTCGTAGTTAGCGATATTATCTTTTTTGGTCTTTATTAAATTAGGATTTATTGACTTACATTTGTACATTCATTGACATTTTAAGTATTTTAAAAGAAAACAGAAAGAAAACTCAGAAAACATCAAGAGTTTTCTAGTTCTACAATAGATGTCACTCTTTTATATACTGATTAATATTACTAACTATATAAGGCAGAGATTAAATAAATACCAAGAACTAATTGTGCCGACTCGTCCGGAGTGATACCACGGGCTCACAGAATACCTATTTAAAACAGTTCTGATAGTGAGGTGGAGTTCTCGCTGTTGGCCAGTATGACCTCTACATTTTAACGCGGGCTTGCCGCATATCAATGTTTGCCGTGACCAACACACGGGCGATTCCTACGGCCGCCGCGGGAGAGAGATATTGCTTTTCCTTTGTAGCTCTGTCTCATTTAAACGCATAATACAAAAATACGGGTATTGAAAGAATAAAAAGTAATATCACTTTATAAAATGTACATTTATTTTACACCAATTATGTTCTATGTACAAGTGGAATGGAAAGCGCACTATGCATAGATTCATCCATTTTCACATATTCATTACTACAGAGTACCATTTCCGTGAAAAATAAACATCTTCAATGTCAAGCACGGGGCCTGACACCACGCCGTTGTCGAACTTGACAGCTCAATTCACAGATTTATTTTGCTGATACTTCTCATGTCTATGGTAAAATGTATACTTTGCGTGTTGCACACAGAATAAAATATTTCAATATCCGTACTTAATTTAGAATCAGACTAGTGTAAATCAACATCGACTAGATAACTGTTTATTACATTACTCAATAAATTAAAAATAAAAAAATACAATGTTTCATTTGCAATAAAGCCTTTTCTGTTCTTAAACTAATTTTTTATTAACATATCGATTACATTAAACAATATAAGTAATTATATTCTTAGCATCAGTGTCTATGACAATTGACTTTGACGTTACAAATAGTAAAATAATACATTCATAAATAATTTTAAATGCGTTACAATTATTATATTAACGGTTTAATAATTTTAATTTAAAATGATTTTCTCGTTCTATCGAATGTCTAATGGTACATTTACATGCATGCCAAATAAAGAGCAGCACGAGCGTGTAAAAGTGGTTTCATAACTTTGTAAGAGCTTGTCGCAGATCCAGACTAATAGATATTGAACACAGATCAAAGGCGATATTCGACAAACACTCGCAGGCATGAAAGTCTTACAAACTTTTCCTATAGCCACATGCACAGATGTATAAATTATTCCACAGATATCGAAACAGTAGCATTAGAACCCGTGCTTGACATTTCTTTAGATTTCTTTACAATTACATTATTTCGATAATATTTGTATTGGTTAGTTAATGCCTTGTGCGCCATTGCAAATTAATTTTTTGTTTATAATACATATAGGATTTAAATTTGTAATTTACATAAACATAACTATGGTACGGCTGAAGGATCTTGGAAAACTAAAGCATTTCAGATGAAAATGTTTCATCCTGTTTAAAATAGAGCCATATCGCAATGGCATAAGATTTAAATTCCTACAGAGGTATCCTAAGGATATCTTTTTATTTTTTTCTTCAATATTGATATGATGCGTTGCCATGACAACCACAGGTGAAACAGTTTTGGTCGCTTAGCAAACATTTAAAAATTAACAAAATATACACCGTGATTTTTTAGTCGTTCTCTAACTTCCTAATAAAATCTTAAAATAAATCCTTGATTCGATAATTCGCTTGAAAATTTAAAAAATATCGTAATAATATTGTTATTACTCTCGAAACTCATAATGGATATTAGTAAGTGACATTCAAAACAATAACGAAATTCCGTTATATATGACGTCACAGGTCAACGACCCTCTAGCGTCAGCTGTTGTACAAACACCGTATTTATACCGTTAATTCTATCATAAATGAATACGTAAAAATATAGAAAAAAAGTGATTAGTTATTAAAATTGTATGATTTATTGCTTCTACATCTAGTCCTCATAAGATCTTGGGCTTTAGAACGACTATAAAATCACACATATTCAGATGACGCTGTGGCGTTAAGCAAGTAGCCATTTTCAAAGCTGGGGATAATCCTAGAAATTATATTTATTTAACCTCGAGGTTCGTATCGCGACGATCCTTGTACCGTACTATACTCTTTCTAAACAAATAAACCTCTGAATGCGTCAAATACATATAAAATAAATCATAAACTTATAGTTAAAGAAATTGCACATTTCTTTGGTACACCAGCATGAGATGGAATTATGATGTCGCTTACACTCGGTCAATTATAAAACCTCCGACAACTCGGTACGTCGGTTGATACAATCAATAAAATAACACATCATACAAATAACATGATTGAACTAATCTTAAATAAGCTTCAAATAAATAAATCACTTAATCTAAGTACATATGGAATCGTCGCGTTTTCACACAAACTCCATCCCATCTCAATATCATTGCTAAAATATAATTTAACAAATCTTTAAAAGTTTTTTAACATATATTCCTAATTGAATTTCCTTTAATTTCAATTTGGAATAAAATATTGAAACAAGTTTTGTCAAACATAATCCGCGGATAACGCGTAGGTAATAATTAGCTTTTACTCATGCGAGTCATGCTGAAGCATATGCTGAGTAATACCACGGCAACACAACGGCACCACAGTCAGCGCTTTGGTTGTGTTGCCGGCATTTTACACCACTTAAGTGGTATAATTTCAAGGGCCTATCCTCACTCATTCAGCGAAACACTACGTGTATTTCACGCTGAGTATTATGTGAGGCCATGGTAACACTTCGGCCTTTTAATTGGAACACCAATATTGAGATGACGTGGAATTCGAAGCTCACCCGAGCAGAGCAGCCTAATCGTTGAAGCTTTACAACTCTACACCTTCGGACTAGATTTCACAATTTCTCTTATAATAAGTGAAGCTTACGCTAACTTTAATTGTATGTAATATCACGCACAACTCTACGTTTCGTCCAGTGGAATGTTTCACGAGATCTCTTGACTAGACATACGTTGCCAACATGTACAAAAGACAACTGAAATTAAAACTAGATATAAATCACTCTAAGTAGTAGTAGTAAGGACTCACAACGGTGTTGCCCAAATTTAAAGACAATCTAATTTTGGCAAGACCAAATTGATAATAGCAAGACTTTTGCTGCAAGACCAAGACCAATACCAGGTGAATTGGCGCAAGACCAAGAATGGTTAAGTCTCGTCTTGTACTTGCATTTGTGCAACACACCTCACGTCGCATTTTCTTTCGCGCCTGCTACGGTGCGTGTCTCGCAGGAGACGCCAAAAGGCCGCGGGAAGCTGTGGAGGCCTTATGCCAACAACGTTAGTCATTTTAAAAAAAACCCCGATAGACAAAACCCTGCGATAGATTGGCGGGCGACCGCAGGGGGCGTCTTACGACCGCGCTTACGATAATAAACCGCAGATTGCCGGCGTCTGCGGTATGGCACAAAATTCCTCTCTCAAACAATGAAAATAAAACTGCATTTCGCCACCACGGCTGGCGCGGGCGAAAACCGCTTCGTGAGTCCTTACTCTAAAACTAAAGCTTATATTCACTGTTTAAATTCTCTTTGATTGCAGCGAATGTGATTGCCAGTTAGTTTAAAATTGAACAATGTCTCAAAATTAACAGAAGCCCTTGCGGGTACACTCATAAAGATACAATATCTAAACACAACATCAAGTTATGGCAAAAATGTATAAGTAAATACAATATTTGAGTTTATAAAAAATATTATGAATGATTGACATTACGATGTCACCTACCTCTAATATTAGTGCAATAACTTGCTTTTTGAAAGCAAACTTATGACACTAATACTTTTGTATAGCACATATTTTTATATATAAAACGTATTTAAATAAAACATCCAATACATTACATATAAAGTAAATACTACGCAGTACAATTTGCCGCCTTAAATTCAATGCTATCTAATACAATTTGTACTCACAGACGCTACTCAACTAGAGACAAGCTCAAACATTCCATCCCCGTCTTACACGCGCTTTACGCTATATAAGAAAGAGACAAAACGATTTCTGTCAGTTGAGTAACGACGACGAATTGTCTATGACTAGCTTCTGTACATTTTGACAAGTAATACTGTTAGGTTATCCGATCACATCGGATATTTCTACTAATGCAATGGAAAAGCATTATTGCAAGTGCGAATAGACTCCAATATTTACTAGACTAGCTACATATAGTAGTATCTTAACATTTGCTACCCACTGTAGTCTAAACAGTAGAAAACAAATACGGGTACTACAATCTGTATACCGTAGTTATCAGATAATTAAGCTCCTATAACCAAAACTATACCAATATGGTACAAATATTAAATAAGCATTATAAAATGTTGTTTAAAAAAGATGGAAGAAACATAATGCGTATACTTCTTAATCTTGCAGTGTTATTTTTACAATTACCTTTACCACCTACCACACAGAAAATGGTACACGGGAATTGATTGTCCGGAAACTCGACTGTATTGTATGAAATGTTTTCAAAACTCCAACAAGCTTGTCTAGCAATACAAGAGTCTTCGTCGTAAGCATTTCGTTTGAATTCACAGTACATTTGCTTCTGGAAGGATTCTTTCTAAATTTAGCGAAAAACATAAATATATCTTTCGTATTCCTGTAACGCATTCGACGTGGCCAAAACAAATTAAGGCTGTGTCCCCAGTGTATTTGGAAGTAAAACACACCGTTCCCTTCGCTCATTTATTAAAAAAAATGTGAATTCAAACGAATTTGTTTAAATAAATTTAGCTAGCAATGTAAACTAAACGTTATTTGACTAGAGCAATTAACTTGGAGATCATTTATATATGTACAAATGTCTGGCGAATCCCAATAACTTGCCAAGAAACGTGGGAATTAATCGCCGGCGCAATGTCACGAACTGTAATAGCACATTCACACGATTGCCTACTAACCACCAACTTGTACGTTTGGCGTGACTTGGATTTAGTTTGCAGGAGCTTGACGGTGATCCGTACTATTATGAGTTTTTAAACATAGATCAAAGACTTCTGCCGACGCTTTCGCAAACGTGTAAATGGCGTTTAAGCTTTTGAAGCAAACTTGTGTGATTCTGCTTATAAGTATCAACATTTATTTAGAACAAGCATCGGAAGGGCCACGTTAATTCCGTACTTAGGGCAGCATTCTATATTTTAGCAATAAAAACATAATATACTTCTTACACTTAAGTGTGAGCTGAAATAAAAATACCGGCCTAAGTACTTACTAAAGCACCTTAACAATAAATAGCCATTGATTCAGGCCGAGTCTTGTAAATAAAATAAAATTAAAAAAACCTTTCCATTTGTAAACCATAGTTTCAGTAAATAAATTAAATCATTGTAAAAATTTGTTAAGCATGTTTTTCAGTGATACCCGCACAAAATCAATAGGTAGTATTGTAAAATGGTATTAAATGCTTGTTTTTCAGTGATACACATATAAACAAACATTTGTATTCTATACAAGTCTGTCGTGAATACGAGACCGCCAACGAATTCGTAAACAAACCGCAACCAAAGGCGTATTGCACAATTGGGAGCATGTAAGTCTTTGAGATTGTCACTGCAGCGTCCATAACCGCTCAGAGCACTAGCAGATGCTGCGAGGCGATGTTACGTCACAAGAGATGGTCGTCCTGGTCGTCATGCTCTTCATCCGAGTCCGCCGAGTCCAGGCTCGGGACGTGCTCCATGTCAGCCTCGCACTGCTGGTCCAGCTCAGCCGACGGCATGTCGTCGTCCCGCCATTTGTCCATGGACCGCCGGCGTGCGTTCATGAAGAAGTTGCCGACGGTCGTCGGCTCCAGGCCCAGTTGTCTCGCTATCGTCACTTGCATCTCCTTCGACGGCCGCTTCGTCTCCTGTAACGGTTGCATGGCAGGTTTTGTATTCAATCTTCACTAGTGCGTAACATGTTACTTTTTTGTGATATAGTGGACAACATAGCAGCTGGGTCTTCTATATATGCGAAGTGATACCACAAACTCACAGAATACTCAGCGTGAGACGGTACTTGTACTCTTATACTGTGTTTCACTGAGTGAGTAAGGATATTGGAGAGCTTTGAAATTATATCTCGTACGCAGACGTAAAAAAAGTGGGCAACACAACTAATGCGAGGTCTGTGGCGCTGTTGTCCATGGGCGGCAGTTTTCTCTTACCATATAGGAGACACACCTGCTCCGTTGTCCGTTATACCATAAAACATGATCGATTGGATTCCTGAAAAGGAAATTGCATCCAAATTCTATTTCATACCATGTAGCATATAAGTAAATAATCACATTTGATCATAATTAAGTAAATAAAAATCTAATTAAACTGAACAACGTATGTATATTCTCCATAAGCTGATGCACGCAAACTAATATGGGCTAATTTAGTCATATTAGTACTGTTATATTTCAACTTTAGTTTGAAGAAATGACAATATCAATTCGCAAATTTCTAAACAATTTGAAACAGTCGTTGGTTGCTTTTACATCTAAGTTGGCGCCAACGCTAAATTTATTCTTAAGTCTTTATTGATCTTGGATATTTATGCTTATTATTTTAGTGCCGGTTTCAGGGCCCTTCATTCACACACACAAACATATGTAATAAGAAAGAGTTTGTAGAACCAAAATATAAAGATAATATTAACAAACAATTGAAAAAATTTAAAACAGTAAAAATACCTTAAAAATGGCTTGTAGAGTACGCCGCTGGAGATCTGTGAAAACCAAACGCGGCTTCTTCGGAGAAGGATGGGTATCCGAAGCTATATCCTCCTTGCGCTTGCAGCCTGAAAAAGAAAACTTGATGATGTACAAGAGAGACAGCAAAAACCAATAGTATTTTGAAAGTAGTAATAGTAGTAGTACAGAAATTTTTGAAAGTAGAACAGATTCTGTTATGTTATTTACGATCTTAAAAGGATGAATTTAAAGAAAAATAAGCTATTGTTACACTGACAATCAATCTGTCACATAAATACATGAAGGATTCATATCAATCACATAATTATAATTGAAAAAATACTCACTGCCTCTCTGTGGAATCTGGGCCGCTGCAACAAAAACCAAAGCAATTAATTAAATATTGTTAGAGCAAATGTGGCCTAAGACCATCGCACACCAAGCCCTTGGGATATCTAAGGACGACAATCATGCTTCTAAACAAAGTTATCATAGATAGACCTTTAAAAACAAAATGGAGGTTTGTTTGATAATTGTAATAAAGGTGCAGCCTCAAACTCCACTATATCCCCATCGGTTAGAGTGGCAGCGAAGTTTAAGGAGAGGCACCAGCTAACATACAACTATAAGCCACTGAGATGCTTCGCTATGGTAATAAAACTCGCATACCTGGCGACAATGTAAACAACATTAAAAAGGGTCTCTCGCAGGCACCTAGAAATCATATAGTAAACTAAAACAGCCCGGGCGCAGGAAAACAAAAAAATGGTGGGAGGGACAGCAGTAGCAGTCTAACAAATATCTTGGCTTCTCGAAGCTAACAAACACACTTACCTACAGCTATAAAATAAACACTATAACAAAAAAAGGCAGAGCCACGCCGGGGCGTGACACCGCCCCAACATCTAGAAAGAGCAAAATCTATCATGTACACTGTCATTTCAAACCGGTCACAAAGCGGACTCCTCTAAACAAAGTATGTATATAAAAATTACCTTTACGACAAGCTATTTTATACCTAAGAAACCAAGTCCACTGCTACGCAGCCGGATGGGACACGGGAGAGGGAGAAATCAAAAATCTAAACGAATGCATTAACATAGACATCCTAAAGGGCGGTTAGAAATAAAATTAAGTTCACCTATTCGTGAGAGTAACATAATAGTGGGTTAAAAGATAGGATGGGATGTGGGGATAGACAGTGGGAAAGGACTCACAAGCAAGAAAAGTCCCCGGCGGGGTCGTAAGCCGGTGGATCCCAATGGGTCGTGGGGTACATTTCTGGGCTCTGGGGCAGAGGGGCGTACTCTCTGGGGCCATAACTCGACTGCTGCATGTTGTTTACATTGTCGCCTTTTACCGTTTGCTGACTTGGATTATCTGAAAGTATTCATTCACAGGTTGGTTTATATGTTAATACAACTTGATATCATTTCAATATGGGTAAACATAATATCTACAGTATGAAAACGTACAAAAATCACGAAAATATTAGCACATCTTCACTTTGTCACTTTAAGAATGATTATTATTATGACAATTAGCTCTCACCTCCATAAACTAGTGTCTAGCAAGACATTGTCAATTGAAAGTTAATTGGGAATGACGTTTCACGTGGTATCTTAGCGACAATGATTACCTATGTCAAATCATTTGATATTTTCACTCTGTGCATCTATGAATACTTGGATAGTATTTTCTCATATATGTACATACAAATGAAACTAAATACATTGATCGAATTCTATGAATGCCCTTTGTATAAACTGGAAAAATATTGCCAATTAGCCACCATTCATAAATTATGCACTAATTTAATCGTTTCTTAGTGTTCTATGTCGTTTTTGCAATAAAAACACTTCTGCCCTAAATTATAGTATATAATTATTAAATACATATTGTATTTATACTTTATTTCAGATAAATATCTTTATATACTCTCTAAGCATTTGGTTTCTCTTTAGACAACTATATTAAGACTCTGTTACAACAAATTACTCATAGAAATCGTTTACTGTAATAGAAAACCTAGCTATTCCGTCAAAGCTCGATCGAAAGCCATGACAACTCAGTACTACCATCATTCAAAGAGAACAAATAAATTATATACAGCTATAATTAATAAGGGTAGAAAAATAATCGCAAGGTAAAACCCCACGCGACCCCAAATACCTATATAACACTAGAGCGTTCTGCGGGGAGGAAGCGCGGCCGGGGGCAGGCGGATCGATACAAAGCTGTGACGTCACGGCGCGGGGGGACGAGAGGAAACACGCGGCTCGCTCCACGTAGCATTTAGCTCTTCAGCTCGCAATATTTGGCGACAAAGAGGAAATAACAAATATAAAAGATGAGTAGGGGACTCCTATAAATTTATTAGATGCATAGTCACTAAAATAAAGCTTAAAAATCTTGTTAAAATGTGTAAATATTAGAAAAACCTATTTTAGTTTCAAGAACATTATTATTTTAATTTTTATCTATAGAAAATGTAAATGTTAAAGTACAAATAAAACCAAATAACGTCACATACAAGTCATAACAATTGCTAGACGAGACAATTTCTAGGTTTTTTTGTTAACATGTCTTGCAACCTCTAATTAGTTTAAGAACTGCAATTTAAACCGCATATAAAAGACCAAACTTTTCTATTTATCTTCAGGGTAAAAACTACAAGATCTCTGTGTATTTGGCAGAGATTTCTTCGTCATAACTTAATTCACAGAAAACTTCATTTAGACTAAATTTATAGAATCGCGAACGCGTCCAAATGTGAGAAGAAAAGTCAAGAAACCTAGTCGGGTCATATTCTGACCATGAGCACAATTGAACTGGTACATCTCATTCCTAAGCGTAGCTCATTCAAATATGTGTATATTAAGATTTATTACTTAATTTATGTTATACATATATAGTACGCTGCGGAACCAGCTGCCAGCAGAGATATTTCTGATTCAAAATGACTTGGCGATCAAAAAAAGAGCTATCTTATTCCTTAAAAGCCGGCAAACCACCCGCGGCCCTGAAAGAGCTAGAGGTGTCCTTGGACCCAGGTCCACTTCTCCTAGGTGAGCCTCCTGCTCATTTGCCATCATTTTAAAAATATTCAAAATTGTGTACGAAGGTACATAATTGTTTTGAGTGTACTCAAAATATAATTATAGAAAAATAAATAGCATTAATACCCCATTCAAAAGTTGTCATTTTTTGTATCCTATAATCGTTTAATTGTTTGTTTTTTATTCAATCTCTTGATCTTCTTGTTTTTTATCTACTCGATTTTTCTATATCAATTCTTAATTCTGGTAATCTGAATGTGGATGGGGAGCAGAAAACCGCTTGGTAGGTATTTATACCACACAAAATATTGTGGTGTATTAATGGGGCATCATCTCTTTTGTGTTATAATTGTGTTTTTTTTTATTATATATTGCAGAACGGAGGATCTCCTCAATGGTAAAAGATCACCGTCATAGACAACCGTGCCACAATCCGCGTTTTGATTGTAGCCTCCGATAGCCTCACTCTACGAAATACAGTACAAGTACCGGTACACGCTGAGCATTCTGTAAGCCCGTGTTATTACTTCGTATGATCCGACCCAATTTGTGCGTCAGTATATACTTCAGCATGACTCTCCCACAGGTGCGACAGTGTTAAGACACTCACACACCTGGCCACTGCCAAGCCCTTCCAAGGACCGAATAAATTATAAATTAAATTCTATTTTTTGTTCGGACCGGGGTTACAACCTATTACTTCATAGTAGACCTATAAAACCAGTTAGCTACGAAGCACTTAACAATCTTGCAGAACCACCAAAACCTTTATAAAAATAGTATGTTTATCTGTCTCAAATCTGAATCCACCTGGGAATTAAAACCTGCATCACTATTCCCAGAGGTGATACCTTCGAACAGAAATATCTGCTTTTTAATTTTTATTCTCAGTTAAAGAAATAGGTAACATATAAAAGGCTTTTAGGGACATCCCGAATTGGGCAACTGACGTGGCCTAGTTTAAATTGTACCCTTGTTAGGATTAAAAAGAAAATTCCTATATTTATTTCAACTTTTAAAAACATAATATTTAGCAAACATGGAAATTACACATTTAAATATTATTTTTGCTTTTATATAAAGTGTTGAATCTCTGAAGAGGTAAAATTTGTATGTTTGTTGTATATCAGGGGTAATCTATCCGATTTTGAAAATTCTTTCACCCGTGGGAGAGCCATGCGGAAGCATATCCTAACACACTAATTGTGCCGGCTCGTCCGAAGTGATACCACGGACTCACAGAATACTCAGCATGAATTGGTGATTGTACTTGACACGGTACTTCTACCTACTAAGTTTCGATGAGTGTGGATAAAGGAGGCCATTAAAAATGCCGCGTAAGCGGCGTTCAAAGACGCCACAGTACAGACACTGTTTAACGCTGGTATTTTGTGATACCGTGGTATCATTTCGAACATTCCCACGTATTTGACAAGGTTGAGACACTTGCCCGGCCATTGTCAAGCTCTTCTAAAAACCAAATATATTATTTTAAAAATTTTAAAACAGGGATCGATTCCAGTACCTCGGACTTGTTGAAAGCTTACATCACCACTCGATTCGCGAGACTCTTTAAAAGTCTT
>DWCF01000707.1:0-40157 GCA_018230265.1 Delias oraia | reverse complement strand
TACGGAGGTACGCAACATCTCAGTAATAATTTTAAATATTTATATTATAAACTTTCACTAATTTAATTTTGTTTTACTTATCTAAGAATTAATGCCTTAGTTTAACTAAACTATATACCGATTACTTAATGGGTTTTTTACAATATTTTCTTTAAAATATATGATAAATCAAATATTATATACATATATATATATATATATATTATATAAACTGAATTCAAAAACCTCCCCGGACACCTTTTAAAGATTTTTTTTATATATACCTAATATTTCAAACATTATATATAATATTACAAAATCGGCAATATTTAAAAGTTTTTTAAGACTGTTTTTTTTCGCATTTATGGACTATGGCACAGAGTGAAGTACATTTATTATAAAAGACTTCACTGGATTGAATTTTGAAAAAATACGTCTATATCTCAGTATCTCTGATAAACTTCCTCATCAATATTTATGTAATAAAACGCACGCAATAAATAAAGAAGCTTTCAAATTTACGTAATTTTAATAACAATGTGAATTCTTTAGGGTCAAGAATTTGTGTATAACGTAAGCGATGAATTTTACGTCGCTTATCTGAAGTGAAAATTGATGGCAATCAATTTTATCTGACAAGTGATGGTACGGTATGAAATTAAGTATGGAAATAAAAGGGTTTATTGCTTATTTAACGCAGTACCAATATTTTATAACGGTCAAGCCGCCCACAATTGCAAAATTTGTTATATGTAAAAAAGATAAAGGTTTATTATCTGTACTGTAAATGCTGCTTAAGCGATGTAAAAAGCCGGCAACAAAACCAATGCGCAGACTATAGCGCGGTTGTCCATAGGCGGTATTCTCTTACCATATAGAAGACCCACCTGCTCCGCGGACCGCTATACCACATAAAACTTAATACTAACAGCTATTTTATGTCATAGCGGCATATTAAAATATATATTTAAACAACATTCGCATTACGATTCTAATGATATATCGATTATGGATTACAGTGCCCGTTAAAAAAGAGCGGAGATGGTCCGAAAGGTTTGCATGAGCTTCTTCGGAGTCGGGTAATAAGTCTCTTCCTAAGTGAGTGGTTCCGTTCTATAACGACAATTTAAACAATGTTGAAAAGTTGTGAGCATTACCTTGGCTTCTATTGTTGCTTACCGGTTAGACAATTAAGCAACATTAGGTATGAACCTTGGATAGTGAAAACTTTAATATGCGTAATTTGTTAACTGTTTTACATTTATTACTGTAACTAGTTTATGATTAAACCTAACAGAGGTTTAATCATAGTGTCATTGCTAGTGCATCTAAACGTGGTATGGAAGGCAACGAAGGCCGGTATTTGCCACCAGTTGTGTAAAAAAAATGATAAATAACGTTCCAGAATTATTTTTGTTAAGGTTCGAATTTGCTCGTGACTTACTATTACGTAAAAACGTCTAGAAGATGTTAAATATTAGATATTTCTGGAATTATAATAAAAAGCAAATCAAGAATTTTCGGCAATTTACTAGACCTATGAAGTAAACATGAAGTACATATGTAGACTTTATTTAGTAAATATTGTAAAATATTTTATTTTTAATACAGAGGTTTTCTAGAGAATATAATATTTTTTATACCTCTCAATATTAGCTAATATAATATATCTAATAAAGTAAATGTGTAATTATGATTTTGAATCTATCTATGACAGTATAACAAAAATCTATTTTAAAATATTTATATTTTCATTCAATGATATCAAAAATATAAAAACAGAGATTCAATTTTCAAATATTACCTTCGCGAAAAATAAGTTTCTCTTGGTCAATTTAGTTTTTGCTATAATTACATGAGTTCAAAGGCTCTGATCAATTACAAAATTAGTCCGCGCAATGACCATACTAATTGAGCTAATCCGTGTCCACAGTAGGTCATTGTCATTGGCAGCTCAGCGACAGATTTCGTTCGCGTGAAAAATACGCGTCGCTTTAATTGTTGCCAATATCCTTGCAACATTCCACTGCAATTTCGTGGGCGCATTTGTTTAATTATAAAGGCAATTGTGCAAGTTGAACTTTTAATACGGTTTTAATTCTGGAGCAATACGTGAATTATGATTTGAATGATGATATCATGGGAATCGGTTACAAAAACAATTGACTATAATGAAAAAAATGATCTTCGAAATTTTGCATACATACATTGTAACTTTTCTCATTTTATTAATAAATAACAAAATAAATTTGAAAATTATCGATATCTGTTATATTTGAAAGTTAATAAATGTTACTGTTATTAGATTATTTTCATTAGAATGTAAAATAAATGCTGAAAAAAATCGTTATTTGTTTAGGGATTACGTACCATTACTAATGTCTTTCTGCACCGGAACAGCTGTTATGAACGTAATCAGCAGACACGCAGATACAATCCTGGCACTGGCACTCATTTTGATACAACGCAACTATAAACCGCCTAAGGCTTTTACATTTGCGCCAAGCAACGTGCAGCTACGAAGGCTTGTCAACAACTGGGGGTTGGGTAAGCATACGCCGACTTTCTATCAGCTTCTTGCGGACGCAATATTGCACCGTAATAACAGTATGGCGGCAAAAGATTATTAAAAAGATATATGATGGGCGAAGACGTCTTCTATGATTGAACACATATTTGCCGTTATTTAAAGATACACATCTCACAGATGAAAATTAAAATACTTGTAGCGTTTCAAATACGCGATTTCGATGAAAGTGATGGCTTATGATGGCTAAATTTTTCGCATTGATAATTATTTATTGCTAGTCTATGTATAAAAATCAATGCCATTTTTCGTTATAAATTTATAATTTCTTAAAAGTTCTAGAATTATAAATTTAAATAGGTCACAAACATTTGATTTGGATCTAAACCAAATTTTAAGGCTTTTTTGGACTATTTACTAGATATTTGACGTGAAGTTTGCACAAAATCGGTTGAGTTCTTCATTCTTCTTATAAAAAAGGTCTTCATTTATCACATTGTTAGTAACAAATGAATTAAATATATGGTGGACCGTTTTGTTAATTGTGATTTTGCTGTTAAATTGAAACTATTAATTATTAATTGAAAATATTAATTGAATCTATTTAAAGGTACTAAAAGAATAGTTGATATTATTTTGAGGAGGTTTTTGATTTAAGTGAACGATATTAAAATTAATGTTACGTGTTTATAAAATATATGTTAGCAAACAGACTATTTGACACACATGGTTTTTTTTATAGTTTTTATTAGAAAATCGAGCGCGACTTATTGTTTTATTATTATATTCATATGTGATTTTTTGTATCAGTATAGCTTATAGAGACACCTCCCTAAGCAGGTTTTTTCAATCAATTAATAATTTTGTAGAATGTAGTCAGTAAAATATGTAAGAAAACCAATAAAATATGAATTAAATTGAAGTGAAAGTATTGCATTTGCATTTATTTATAAATGTAAAACTGTAATGGAGCGTGAAAAAAAATTCAACGTTCATGGTTTATTGATTCAGCGATATTCCATCCGACTGCTTTCGAAGTATGACACGTCAGTATGGTTATTGTTTTTTATGGTACAGCGAACATCGGAGCTGGTAAGTCTCTTATATGGTAAGAGAACATCGCCGCTCTTGAACAACCACGCTACAGTCCGGGCATTGGTTATGTTGCCGACTTTTTACCCCGCTTGAGTGGAACTTTTTTAAGAGCCTCCGATATTTTCACTCACTCTGCGAAACACAGTACAAGTACTGTGTAAAACACGTAAAAAAATCTCTTATTACTTAGATTACTAGATGCCAAGAACCAGTTTTATGAGCCTCATGGGTCTACCTACAGTGACTCACCATGACGCCTTAAGTATTGAATTCAATTTCCGGTATAAAAAGAATTGATCAATGATCTTTGGAAACACTTGAAAGTGGCCGGGCGAGAGGTGGATGCTTACGTTTTCTTCTCCGTGGGGACCACACTGAAGCATATGCTGACGTACTAGTAATTAGATCGGCTCGTTTGATACTCGGGTTTATAGAATACCAGCGTGAAATACCTACGTATACCCATCACGTTTAACTATCGCTTAAGCGGCGTGAAAAGGTGGCACAACCAAAGCATGAATTGCGATGCAGCTATCCAAATCCGTAAAAAATGGATTCTAAAAGTAAAAGTCGCTATTTATTTTTTAGAATCGGCACACTGTTTTTGATCGTTGAATGATTTGGCTGTAATTTGTTTTTATTTATTTTATGGTAAAACGGACAACGGAGCAGGTGGGTCTCCTATATGGTAAGAGAATCCCGCCGCCCATGGACAATCGCGCCATAGTCCGCACATTGGTCATATTACCGGCTTTTTACGCCACTTAAGCGGCATTTTTAAGGACCTGAGATATCCTCACTCACTTAGCAAAACACAACAGAACATTTCACGCTGAGTATTCTGTGAATATTACTATGTTTAAAAAAAATTGTACCTTTTATTTTCGTTTGAGAAACATTTTTGAGCCATTTGCCTCCGTCAAAGTCAATATTTCATAATACGTTAAGATCTGCTAATGATACGAATTAACTACCTAATATATCTTTATGGATATATTTCTTGATGCAGTTCGCCCCGACAGATATACATGGAGGTCCAAGGGGGAGGCTTATGTCCAGCAGTGGACGTCTTACGGCTGAATTGATGATAATGATGATGATATCTTTATATCGAGCTGAAAACGTGACACTTCTCAATTTCGTTCGTTCGCGTATGTATTTCGTATAACGTACTAATTACATTTTTATGGTATAGCGGATAACGGAGTAAAATGCGTGTCCTATATGGTGAGAGAAAAACGACGTCCATGGGCAACCGCGACAGAATCCGCGCTTAGGTTGCGGTACCGGCTTTTATACGCCACTCTAATGGTATAATATCTAGCCTGATTACCTCACTCAGCGAAACAGTACAAGTATCGTTTCACGCTGAACATTATGTGAGCATTACTAGAAGGTAAATATATTTACTTGAAATATGATATAGGCAGGACTCCCTAAACATTGCGTCGTGAGGCGATTTGAGCCCCGATTTCAAATTTCAGAAATGCTCAGAAAAGCAAGCACATCCTTCTCATTGGCATTCTTTCTATTACTAACCATAAACAAGACTAATAATATTTAATATGTCTCTTGATTTACATTCATGTTTTGTTTTGTACATGTTTTGTAATCAAAAATATTATATTGTGGAATATAATATATATATTGTGGAAGTTTTCTTATAACCTCATATTAGGCTACTGCTGTTTTGTTTCCAGTACAGTAGTTAGTTTTGATTTTGGGGGAGGGAGGGGGGCGTCGTACGAAATAACATTTCTATAGGGCGTCATAGTGAAAATGAGTTCTGTAGTTTTTGTAGTTATAACATTCCGTCCATCCATAATTACAAACTAAGGTGATTATAATATTAGGACCAATAGGTCCCAGTTGTCATGGCAACATTAACTATGCCTTCAACTGCGCTTTTCAAAATACGGGTAGCTATTCAAAAGAAGTTTTTTGTAGCCATTTTTTTTTTAATGAACTACTTCGGTGTGTGACCATACAGCCCTAACAGCATGACGCGAACTATATGGCGATTGAACCATCGTGTTCTTTAGGTGGTTCGTAAGTTAGGTGGAAATTAAGGTCGCATGGGCGGTCGGGTAGTAGTATTAGTATATTATTATAGGATAGAGAATAAAACAAATTTTCATTTATTTTTTATTAACTTAAAAATAAATGAATATGGATAATAATATGGATATTAATAATATGGACCTTCAAGAAAGGTGCGTAATTATCCTTAAAGGCCGGCAACGCACTCGTGGCTCTGCAAGGGCTGGGGGTGTCCATGGGCGGAGGACCGCTTGCTCTTGGTGAGCCTCCTGCTCGTTTGCCACCACTGCTATAAAAAAAACTGTTGTAACCAGTTATAAAATTAATTATTGATATATTATGTCTCGAGACATCTTTTCTAAAATAGTGAAAATACACCAGCAGCTTTACTTCGTATTTATTACATATCTTGCTAGATAGCGCTGTATCAAAATCATTAATAATATTTTTTTTATATAACGGGTAATTTTGTGACCTTATTATGTAAACTGGTTAAATATTTATATTTATTGGTTTTATGTGTTAGTATCTATCATTACAGATGTGTCTTTATATCCTTACATTCTTGCATGGTTTTAAATAAATGACTAAAGCGCCATCTGTGACAATATAAAAAAACTATTAAATAGTTTTATACGTGTTTCAACTTCATATCTAACATTAATAATAGATGACACTAGTATGACATTTAATAACTTTTTGTAGCGATTACTTTTATTTAATTTTTTTATATTCAACCTTTTTTATAGCGGAAGTAATGTGTGATATAGATTACAATTTAATATAATTATACCCACGCACACTGTCGCATAAAAATTATTTGTAGATAAATATTTAAACCACTTATTTATAGTAAAGAGAAGTCCAGCTAGAAGTTCAAGCCTATATATTATTTTTTAATCGCGATCTACTAAAAAAAATGAAGCAACTTTTTCTATTTTCTATTTATTTATTAATGCATATCATTGTGATATTGTTCGAATTGTATGCGTTTGTTAAAAATAATCTACAGAAATGTGTAAATTATGATCAAATTTACAGAACCTCTATGGGACTGTAGTGTCTTTTAATTTATTATTTTGATTTATTGGAAATTTGTGTTTAACCTTTTAATTTCTCATATGATTGAGAAGGTCCTGTCAGTAGAAGTTGGAATAAACACAATACTGATTTTAGTTATTCCTTTTTTAAGCAATAAGCAATTTTGTGATGATCCTGTTGTATCTTGCCTTGGGTTTTTTTAATTTATATATTCTTAATAACTTATCTATATCTATATCATCATCAGCCTATCAAGTCCAATGCTGGACATAGGCCTCCCCCAAAAGGAGAGGAGGAGCGTCACCACACTTGGCAGGCGGGTTGATCGCGGGTGATCGCAGAACATCTGCTGTACTCGGAACTTATCTATAAAGCAGAGTAATTACAATAGGAGCTCCAATCTCAATTCTCAATAAAAGATACAAACATATCAGCATTTGTTAATTTATTTCATGTCATTCAATATAAAAAAATTAATTATATTGTAATTATTTACAATCGTGGTATTTTCACATATAACACAAATTACATTTAAAATAATATAAATAAACTTACACATACACTAAAAGTCTTTTCCAATAACCTCCTTCTGTTAACAGTCGGTTACAGTCATATCTTCAAGTAATACTAGACGAGATTAGGAATTCTAATACTGTGAAAATGTACAGTTACATAGAAAATAAATAAGCACAGACAGAAAGAAAGGAACTAACTGATACTTAACTAAGTCAATAAATTATAATAACTAGAGAATACTAAATATCACAGAGCGAGTACCCATTACTTATTCAAAATTAGAGCAACTCATTACAATATCAGAGAGCAAATCTATCGCTAATTACATAAGTATTTTGAAAATCATCTTGATACACTTAATCAATTTAAAAGTCTTAGTGGATAATAGTTTTATACTGTCGTATGTAGAACTCTTCCGTATATCTTAAGAGGGCAAGTTTATTGAGTTAAAAAACTTTAATAGTATACAATATGCGGGTGGATTTTTTGATATACGCGAAAAAGTACATCAATTTTAAAGTATGAATGTACGTGAACTGCATTAACTTAAATTCAACTGGACATTCTGTTTCTCAGTCGCTTGTTATCTTTCTTCTGCCGTAACCTAGCTTGGTGCGCGGCACACTTCTTGTCTTTCTTATTGAGTGGACATCGAAACTCCAAGTACCAGTTATTGAGAAGATTACCATAACCCCTGAGCGCGATGTAATCGTTCTTCAAACACTGCGTTGCGTCAATTTTAATCTCCAAGCCGTCGAGATTCAGCTTGGTGGTGTCAAAGGATGGTTCGGGTATGTTAACAGCCATCATGTTCTCTGTTATCTCAGCGATGGTACTTCTTAAACGATTTATTGTATTATCCAGGATTTTTTCTCTTAAAGCAACATAGTTGCTGAACCGATCGTCAAATAGGCCCACTTCAACTCTGCGCAGCCTTCTAAATAATAATTCGTATTCCCTCAAAGTCTTGTACAGCTTTGACATCAGGAACGTGAACTGAAACAAAATAAAAAAAAACATTTAATATCGTAATTCTGGTGTTAAACTTTATTAAACTTTTCTTATATAATTCATAATTTTATATATAACTTTGCTACAACCAACTCATACATACATTGATTTATTCAAAATTTAAAATTACTCTAAGTAACTATTAATATAAATGAAAATTTTCCAACATTGCTGATAATATTTTAGTTCTTGATATGTTGATCTTGTGTCTAGATAATCTTTATATGCTTTATTTTTCCAGCCTTACATAAAAACAAAATTAATTATCAAATAGAAAGACGGCGAGAACGTGCTTAGTTGCACTAATAATTATTTCTATGGACGATGAATTAACTCATCGACTTACTTTTAATATATCGACAATGTGTAATATAAAGCCCTTTATCGTGAATATTTAACGATGTAGCTAATTGGTGTCGAGGCCTCTTGATACAGAGTCTTGATCCGTGTAACTATTGGAATGCATTCAGTTACAAGTCTTTACTTGACTTTGTATTAAAATTTAATACGACAACACTATCTTCTATCTAAAATAGAATATTAAATTGGACGATATTCAGGGAAACAAATGTTCATTTCAATTAATGTTTAGAAAGTATTGCCTTAAACTAAAATATATTATATAGTAAACATTATAGAAGTTTAACTTTACAAACTTTTAAAACTTTATAATCTATACTTAAATATCTATTTTGTAATAATGTAAAGAACTTAGGTTTTGATTTTCTTTAGTGTATAAATAATGTTGGCAATTAATTTGAATTAATCTTACAAGTTTTATTTTTTAATATAATATCTTATTTTCTTTTATATATTATAAAATATTTTTTAATATAAAATATTCAACATGTTATAAACAGTCCGATTTCTTAACTTGAGCCTAAATGAACACAGATATGACATAACGTAAGATTTAATTTTATATGGATTAGGAAGGACATTCAACATTTATAATACAGCAATTATCATACTATATCTGTATTTACATCATCACGATTGTCTATTTGAAATGGATTTATTCAACTCTGAATCGATATTCAATGTAGGGTTTTGCTATCAAAATGAAACTATGAATTTATTTACATTGAAAGCTATAATCTTGTCTCATACCTCACGGTTGCCATTAGAGATCCATATGAGTTTTAATTTAAAAAAAAATATTAAAAGAAAATAATAATGAAATTAAGCTTGGATAAGAAATTGCTTAGAATGTTTTTGATGTTATATAAAGTAGTCAAGTATTTACATATTTATTTTTGTATTTAGTTAATGTAGTAAGAAATAAATATATAAATTTTGCATCACATATCAATGTATACAAAGTTTAATTTATCCGAATAGTTACTTGCTTCAAATAAATTTAATATTTGATGTATTTAAGCCTATTTGAGTTATAACTTTATAGTTATCACATAAAGATATATAAATCAGACCTAGGACAATGTCAGCTAAGATATTAGAAAGAGCTGTACACCAATGATAGATGTCCACAGAAGTCTGTGGACAGGAACAACCGGTTACAATTGTATTACGTTGTTTTTGTTAATAATCTGAGCAGCATTAGCCTTCTTATAGTTCTGCACAATGACATTTTTTATATTCTATACGTGTTGTGAAGGTCTAGGTTCCAAACCCGACGGAACAAACAAATGTTTTTTATTAGGTTTTTATTTCATACCGGGGACAATATTTTTGGGAATAATTCTTCTGTTTATTATTGCGAATATGATAGATATATGAATGTTTATAACATCATATGTTTCCTGATTCAACATGTAATGACATACGTGATTGAGTTCAAGTTCCCTGTTAGTAATTAATATGGAATTTGAAACGGAAATATTCCTACTAACCACTTAATTGATTAATTATGTCACTGAAAATGGTACTCATAATATGAGTAACTGTTTCAGGAAAATAGTAGATATACATAAATTAATGAAATCATCCCATTCAACATTTCCCGGAACGTAAACTCAGACAGTTTACGAAGCGCTTCTTATTAATGTCTGGACTATGAATAATATTACTAACTAGTAGCAACTAATTTGTATGAGACACAATAGTAGAATTATATCTTTAAGTTCTATGCATTGAAAGGAGAGCATAGCGCGTGTACCGCCAATAAAAGCTTCGAGGTCCAAGCAAACAGGGCTTAGGAAAAAGCTGACCCGACAATGCGCAGTATTTTCGCTTTAAGCTGAGCATAACCTGAGAAACGTGTCGAAGACAAATGCGTCGCGACGGAATCGTAAGTCCACATTAGTCTCACTTGGACAAATAATGTGTTTTTAAGATTTCAAGTTGTTTTGTTAAATCGTAAATACTGTACAAATATTATGAGCTTGCGCTGTCAATGTGAAAGCACACCACGTTAACAGCCAAGGAATGTCTGCCCTTTGAGCTGAAATACCTAATCCTTATTTACAACAACAACAGTCCTTAAGTACATAAGCACAATACGCCTGACGCGGCCACTCAGTTTCGCGCTGAGTTTCAAGGTAATCCCTATTCCGTATTAATATTTCAATTAATAAAATAATTGCAAAACTTCGGCAAAGATCAACCTCTTGAACTTGTCTCCATTAGTAAATCTTTATGTTCAACAAGACTTTCGAAAAGGCATAAACTTCTATAGGTTTCAATTATATGTGAATAAGGTTTTAATTATTATACAGGAATGTTAAAAGCGCTTTCCCAATGTTCGTAGAGAGCCCTCTGCTTTAACATCGAGTGTTTAATTTTCGAATCGTTAATAAGTCCACTAAGCTTGCGCTAAGATCACTTGAATAACGCTTTCCTTAGCCCAAAGTTAAATATTTAATTTTCTTAAGTGGTCACGCATTGACGGACTGTCGAAATATACACAAAAATTATTCATTCATTGACATATTGGGCTCAACACTGCTGTGTTAGAAGATTATTTATGATCGTAGTGGGCACCGGGCGGAATTCTCTTTGTTGACAAGGACATTTGACACAGCACTATGTCTCGTGTCACGTTAACTTTTGTGTAGTAATTAGTGGGTGTCCAATATGCATACGTACTAGAAAGTGTACATGTGTGTTTAGTAAATAATAAAGCTTTGAAAGAACCGTTACAATGCTATTTTAAGCAACGGTCGAGTGATTAATATTTAAACGATTTCATAAGAAATGGCTTTTATTGCATTTTTTTAGATATTTTGTGCCAATATTATGATATTAACAAAACAGATATAAAATGAAAATTAGGAAGCGTAACATAGGTAATGGAACGCCGCATGTTTTGGAGATCTTAACCTAAGTTAGCAAAACACCTGCATATTTATTTACTTACTTATTTAATTGTTATAAGCAAGAAATGTTTGTCTAATGTTGGCTTGCAAATAAAATTTTGTTGGTTTTATCACTTATGAGTTTCTTTCATTTGTTTTACAGGCCAAATATGCTTTTGTTTACCTGTATTGAGAGGGTGTTATTTGCTTATATAAAGTGCGCAATATTATAGTCCGTATAAAGTTGTGTTTAGGTTATAGAGAGAAAAAATATTTTTAAGTCCTCTTCTAAACGATTTATTTTGGTATGAGTTTAATGACATAGCTATGTAAAAATATAAACCAATTAGTTTTTTTACGACTACATACGACCTTTTCAACTAGAAATAAATCAAGTAAGCAGTAGACAAAGCGTACTCAGACAAAGCTTAATTAAGGGGCGTCATGTTGGGGATGAAAAATAAATCGTACAGAAACATTGTAATGAGCATTGCAAGTTGAAATCTTTTAGTTTAAATAAGTTGTTGGCATTTACAGATCGCGTGCAGCCCGCAGGATCCATCTATGCAAATTTCCTCGAAACATTTAACTGGCTACCAAGCCCTCGTTCCCACTGTGGAAGCACAAAGCTTCAAATTCTTTCACCACCAGCCTTACTTGAGCTTTTTCCCTCGCTTATTATTGTATTTCAACAATAAGATCGGACATACATTTGAGGTCATTATTCATTGGGTATTATGGTGTTTTTATTTAGTTAGCCATTCGGCACACATGCTACGTAATGTGAAGGTTTGATGCTGTATTGATTTGGACTATTGTAAATATTCGGTTTCATATTATGAAATAGATATATATCTAACTTAGAACCATATATCCATATATAACCAAAATTCTGTTACAAAGTATAAGCTTGTAAAAATCTGTTATACAGTGATAAAACTTACATTATATATTATATATAATATATATACTGAATGAAGCAATCGTTTAATTCTCACATTTTTCTATTTAAATGAGTTTTATTAGTTATTATTTTTATTGGTATACGGGTAGCTTAAAAATTTATAAAGACCATTTTATTAAGAGATTTAGACAATTGTCTCACAAGTAGAATGGCAACCATTTAATATTCGAAACCAATAAGAATTTCGCAATCGGAAACCACTGATACAGTTAATTAGCGTTATCTGGACTAAATTTCAAACAAAGCGGCGTCGAAAATTAAGGGTTCGCTCATTGTTATTGCCCGTAAGTACAACTTGAAGTAAATAAGCAAGTTAAAAAGACCGCCGCATGTAATTTTGCCCGACGAAACCTCATTTAAGTTGCAACGGTACATCGCAAAGGATTCATTGTCTCAAATAAGGCGAAAATAAATTAAAAATCATGTAAAAACAGTGAGAAAACAAAAGGGTGTGCTGGTCCATCCCATCAGGCGCAGAATCGTCCACCGTAATTACACTGTCAGTGTTTTAACTCATCAAACGTGCTCTGAAACTATTTTGCTAATCATATATCGTGATTTTAAATTGATACCTATTAATTTTGTGAATTTGCATCTTAGAAAAATATAGAATAGATGCATAATAAAAATCCGCAATGAACTTTACATAATATAGTTACATACTAGTGGTCTCTACATACGTGACATTTAAAATTATATTATTACTTATTACCTATGTGTTGTTGTGATGCACTATAATTTCAATATTATTGTAAAATGTCATTAAAATCGGTTAAGTAATTGTTGTGTTAAAGAGTAACAAACATCCGTCCATCAATACTTACAGTTTCTTATAATACTAGTTGGATATGAAGCTTACCTTTCTTTCTGAAATGGAACTCCCCGGTTTCCTGGTCATTCTGTAATCATGGAAGTGGATATCCACAAAGTTAACTGTCGGCAGCCAGCTGGGCATTCCGTCTCTGAATCCACGTGTTTCGTTCAGAAGCTTTCTGTCTTGATCGAAGAATCTCTTCGTATTCCTTAGTTTGTGCTTAATCTTTCTCGTTGCGTTCTTATAACTTTCAACTGTGGCATTTTTTGGTCTCTTCAGTGTGTCTTTGGTAAGTTGTGCCATTTCTGGCTGCCGTCTCTGGTGGCGTCGTTTGTGCTCCACAGATCGCGTTTCGCTTGGCGTTATACACATGGCTATAATAATTATTACGGATACAGCCACTAACAGCCTTTTGGGAAAACCTGCAACAAAGCAACGAGTTGTATGTAAAACTTCCATATGATGTCGATTATTTGTGATGTTAGATAATATAAGTAACGCGGGAATGTCGTTCCCATGGCGTACGGGAGTCACATAAAAAATAATAAGGCCCATGGTTTTAGTAAACGCATCTTGCTTATTATCATGTGCATAAAGCGTAGGTATAATCTTCATCTCTGAGTGACTTTCTCACCATTAGCCTCTCACACGCACGTGATTTTTTCATAACTCCTCTCCGCGATGAACGAGTTTATTTTTAATACTTGAATGGGTCGCTCGCGCTCCGCCAAGGAATTGCGCAAAAATGCCAACTATTCTTTCGATTTATCGTTTGACTGTTATTGAGGGTTTTGATGTTTTGCGCCGGCTCATAAAACATATTTTATGTTCGAACACTGCCTCGTAATTCTGAGTGCGACGTTTCCCAACTTTTTAAGAGATAGGTAAGGCTTTGTCCGACGTGCTAAAACGTAGAAAGTTAGCCTTTGATGTGTTGTCAGTGCGCTGTGCACATTTACATTTGCTTTAAACACATTATTAAACTAGAAGACCGCATGTATTTATTCTAGATTGTAAATATTCAATGTTTCTTCAAACAATATTTGCGGTTGATTCCAAATAAAATTCTCCGTGCAGTAATTGCTTATATGTAACATTACGTCTGTCTTGTAGCGAGAATCGCGATTAAAATGTAAAAGGTTATTATTAAATCAAACGTAGGAACTGGCGCTACAGCGATTACAATAGTTACGTCAATCGAGAATAAGCGGTTCATAGTGAATGAATCATTGGGTCAATTCGATCCGTTGACAATATGATAAATGTTAAGTAAACACAGCCTCGAATATGGGTAAAAACGGAATTCTGTTTCGGCGAGGATGCCAAGAGTTTGTCAGTTAAAACCTTTTTACTCTGGAGACAATGGTAGAAGAGATAAGGATCTAGTTTAGTATTGTGATCAAACAATGTTATACCACGAAAAATAAGGCACCGGTATGACGTGATACCTGGGGATTTCCCAATTGTTTCTCGTTAGCCGGACTATGATTTTGTTTCGAATCATTACTGTAATTAGAGACCACGTAAACAGAATGAATGTTTAATTGCAAAAGGACAATGTTTATATTATAGCAAATCGATTGTCATCGACACTTTCAAAGGAATTACTTTGAAACGCCGGCTCATTTGTTGAACATTCCCACACGGATCGCTTGCTCAGCTTATCCGAACTCTAATATGTATTGTCAACTTCCAAAAATGAGAATCGATTCAATCAACTTATCCGTATTAACAATAACAATCATTTACCACGTACTTATATTCATTGAAAGGGATTTCGTAACGCGGTCAAGTGCTGAACTAATAAGAATTTTCATATAAAATACTGTAAAATGTATTTTTAAAATCTTTTTCGAAATTAGTATACATCATAATAACATTACGAAAGATTGTAACCAACAAAAATATCTAACAAATATTAAGCAGCAATTCTATAAAAAATTTAATGGAAAATTGACGGTAGATAAATCGGATAATTTTTATCGTACGTACACAAAACACTAGACTACTTATACCACTCGAAAAATTATTATAAAAACACTTTCACACACCAGTTAAAAAGACATCCATGAACAACGCATTGATGGAAATCTCGTAGCCAAGTCCATATTCATACAACAACAGAGGGTATCGAGAAATCACAGAACACTAAGCACAATTATCAAGGCTCTGCACAGGGTCCAATTCACGATGTTGAACGCGGAGCGAGCGACGCCGGCGCACAGTCAATCGTCGCTCGTTGAATGAGCACCGAAATGAGGTACACTACATGAAATAGTCGGACTATGCGAAAACCCTTACGAACTTCGACCCCAACGGTGAAATACTTCAATCTGCGCCGCCCACGAGAGTATGAATTTTTGACGGTCGATTTCATAATACTGATTTGTTGATTCACAACAAAATTACGTCATGTAACTATTACTCATATGAGTATAACCATTAAATCACTACGTCAAATAACGAATCAGAGAAAGTAGAACTTTTATTTAACATGATTTTCTATATGCTTATGTAAAGTGAAACATATTTTTAAACAGATACAAATAACAAGATGGCAGTATTTCAACATACATACACGGATCCATATCTAAATCCTAAATTATTTAATTTAAATATATTAGCTTCTTTTTTTCTTCTTATTTATATACTTATTAAAACCTCTTTTCTTATATTTTTCATATTTAAGATTGTAAGAAAGTACGGCAATTTAAATATTTGATTTATTAAAAAACAGTTATGCTGTAGGTACTCAGACTTCTCACTATTGAAAAAAAATGGTGGATTTCAATTTCACCACATGATATAATCTATATTGGACGGTGATGAATCATCGATGAGTCTATCTTAAAGTTACTTTTTACTAGCCCTTTGTTCTAGGCACGTGTGCGACAATTTTTTACCATTCACACAAAAAATTCTTCCACCTGTTACTTCACGTGTTAAATTACATCATAGATTTAAAAAAAAATATATTACGACTTCTAAATTTAAATATGAACCATGTATATCACAAAAAAGGAATAGTAATCGCCTATTTTTTACAGAAAATATCATATAAAGAAACCAGTTACACTCAATTCATATATAAATTAATAAAAATAATGGGTCAATTTTATTTATAGTTTAAGTTTAAGTAATTAACGCGTGGGACAGCCATGTTGAAGCATAGGCTGACGCACTAATTGAGCCGTCTCGTCCGAAGTTATACCACGGGCTCACAGAATACTCAGCGTGTAATGGTACTTGTAATGTATTTCGAGTGAGTAGAATATCGGAGGCACTTAAAAGTGCCGGCCCATAGCTGGGCATCGTTAATCAAATAATTAACTTCGTTAATCCGTTACAAAAAAATTAACTTCGTTAAACGTTAAAGCGTTACATTTCGATAGAATTAACGCAAGTTAAATTTAATTGTTAATCTGTTAATATGTGTAAAACTGCATTTTTACAGTTTCATTAGTCCACTTATTCAATTACTGTTTAGTGCTTGAGGGTATAGCAGTTTTGTATTTTATGAATAAAGGTTCCCCGAGGAATGCAGCATCGTTGAGCGAGTCTTCTGTTTTCATGTCCAGGAATATTTTAACGATACTGCGCTTTACTCTTTAAATAGTTGGAGGTCTTTGGTTTTTCTATAGACTGAGTGACAAAACTGAACAACGAGGAAGACCTCACATCATTTTTTGTTGTCTTGTTCAGTTACTCGCATTGCTCGACACCGCTACTTAAACTATCTCTGTCTTTCGAATTTTCCACTGTTTCTTGTCGTAAAGCATCTTCTACCTTTTCCCATGCACTTTTTTACTGCATTCTCTACTGGTGCTATTCATACTCTACTGCAGCCATACGTTTTCAACCATATAAACGGAACTTTGGGTGAAAAACCCTGGCAAGTAGGCTGTAAATTTTATAGGACATTGCCTAAGCCTGTGCTATTTACTAGATCAATAGATTTAATATTTTTTAATTTATACACAGTTGCTGCAATCGTCGGTAGTAGTGATTCTAGATATGCTTGAACTTCTTTTTGGATACTGAACGTATAGAGAAATTTAGAAGGACAGAATTTAGGAAAAGTATTGAGAAATTTAAAAAGAATGTAGTAAACAATATTAACTACTTAAAGTATCACAGAAATATAGACATAGCCTTAAATGAATTCTTTAAACTGATAAGATCAGAATTTAAAATTTTTACTTCTAAGACAGTCACTTGTACAGAGAAAAGGAGCTTTAGAGTGTGGGCAATAGCGAGAATTCACAAAAGTTATATGACCTATGTAATGAAACGCCATACAATCATCCTTTTTTAAACCATGTGACAATGTATTCAAAAAAATTTCCACTTTAGCCAAATCTCTTTATATTAAAGAAAAAATAAAAAATGCCGACAGTAAAATAAAAATGATATAAGTAAAGAAATGATCAAACAAAAAAAAATCTCCGCAGTTTTCTTACTCGCTCGCGCCGGCAAAATATATCTAGTTTTGTTTTTGTTTCACGCGCCGCCCGGCACTTGTCATTTCGATTCATACTTGTTTGATCCTGTTTTTACCGCGCCGCGCCGTGGTGCCGTGCGGTAAAAAGTAAGCATTGAATTAACGATTAACAGACTTTTTGAATATTAACGGAAGTTACCCTGTACGTTAACATTTTTGCAAGTTAGCTTAAAAGTTAATCCGTTAATCAAAATATTAACTTTGTTAATTAATGATGAACGGATTAACAAGTTAATGCGCAGCTATGGGTGCCGCTTAAGCGCCGTATAATCCGGTCCGTTGCCTGCTTTTACATAAAAATAAAAAAAAGTAAACTACGGATGGTAAGGTACTTGTAAATATTAGGATTACCTCAATATTATATGAGAAAAACCGAAATGTTTATGAGATATTGGGTTTATAGTGGTAATGGGTAAAATTATGACGAAACTAAATATGACATAAACAGACTACTGATGTTTTATCAAAGTACTGCATAAGTTGTGAATTGTTTTAGGTAACATTGGCACAAGAGATTGCAAGATTCGATTTTTAAATGTTTTCCAATATTGTGTATTCAATTAGTTCTCTGTCAAGTGGTTTTTAATTTAAGCGAGTGTAACGAATTGGATATGGGTGTTTTATAATATAAATTTATATGTCAGCATATGGATTAGCGATTCAAATTATTAAACAAATATTTAATAAAATACTTTCGTCTTTTTATACGTGTCTGACTCGGGCAAACACGAAGTTAAAAAAGGGTAAGGAGCAAACGCGAACAAACCTAAAATAAAAGTATGCTATGTAGCGACAACGATCTTGTAAATATGCACAGCTCATAAAAGTAACAAATGCAAAAGAATTATTGTTTGTTCTACTGGTACCCGTAATCTTCCAGAGAATGTTACTTATGTTACGGTTTGAACAAGTTGTATTTACATTGACACGTTTTTTGTCCAGCCATACGTACTGATATTGATACCGCCAATAATGGATTTGTATGGGCCATGATTTACTCTTTTAGATATTATATATGTTAATAGGTATATATCTATTTTATTTTTATTATAGCGCAGAAAACAAAGCAGGTGGGTCTCGTATATGTTAAGAGAACACCGCCGCCCATAAAAAACCGCGCTTCAGTCCGCGCATTGGTTGTGTTGACGGATTTTTACGCTTACTGATACTTTTACGGGTTTCCGATATCCTCACTCACTCTGCGAAACACAGTGTGCCGTTTCACGCTGAGTATTCTGTGAGCCCGTGGTATCACTTGGGGGGGAGCCGGCACAATTACTGCGTCAGCATATGCTTCAGCATGGCTCTCCCACGGGTGTAGATTTTAACTCAGCGAACATGCAAAAGCATCCTTTGATTTAAATCGCTAAACCTGTTTGATACACGATCTCTAATGAAGATTTTGTTTGGAGCTCCATATAATTCTCTTATGGACTTGGCCTATTCTTTTATTTATATTAGTCACTTTAATTTCCATAGTTTTGGTATTCTTTCCACATAATTAATGATAATTTTAATATCTTTCGCAGAACATTGATTTTAAAACTGTATAAGGTAAAATAGAATAAGCATAAACTCCTTAAATGCACAATATTAATCAATATGTTGAGGGGGAAATGTTTTTTTTTTATAATTAATTTGCAGGAGATTCCCACCGTCATTCCATCTTGTGACATGACACAGCTTTCGTCAATTAGGAGTTTTTATGTGAAAATGAGTTTGTAATTAGCGTAAGTAGAGGCTTTCCGGTCGGCGATTGTGTTCAGCGTTTACTCAAACGTTTTTACAGTGCCTTGTGACGTGAATATAAAATGTTATCTGTTGAAAGTAATAATGGTTAATTGTCGAATGGAGGAATCTTTTGATTGGCGATGGATGGACACTGAATACTGACTACAGAGATAGTCATTTTTTATAAGATAACGAATGAACGGTACCACGATGGAAATGTTTCGAATGCCTATACGTTGTCTGCACGATGAGTCATGAATTTTCCAAATTTTCCCGAACGACGTCACGGTGTCTGAAAGCCTATAAGAGCGGTGTCGAGTCGCAGACATTACTCATCCTTGTAAGATAACAAATGCCAAATTTTCAATCGTTTCACAACGAAAAACCTACGTTTCATCATGATATTATTTTATTTTTATTATATTTTTTATATGTCCGTCTTGGTTTTATTCTAAAAACTTTTTAACCGACAAGCCAAAAATGGAGGTTATAAATTCGACTTTTTTTTTTCGTGGATTAATATCTATTATCTACTGAGTACTCTCAACATGTACAAACATTATGCTGATTTGATTATAAAAGACGAGTTTCGTTTGATTATAATAATCTCATCATTTTTCTTAAGTATAAGTAAACATTCGTAATACCAAAGTAGATATTATTTATTAGGTTTACTGTGTATTGTACGAAACAAAACATAGTTTCAGTAATTTAAGTTTACCGTAAAGCAACAGCTTCCGCGGCGGAGCAAAACTAACTAACGTTTCGGCCGCAATATAAATCAAACTTGACTTTTGTGCTGTACGTAGTGTTTTAAAGCTCCATCCAGTTAGGTGTTTATACCACAGAGAAGTGTCAAAAAAGTTACTACAGCTGAAGCGAATTTTACTATAGTATTCTGTGCAAATTTATAACTCTTGGAGTTTTCCAATTCCAAGTATTTATTTGGATTAAGGATATGAAAAACTATCATTTTCACTTTAATATTACAGAAATGATGAATAATTGGGATATAATTGGGATTATTTTGACATTTAAAATTTTCTATTTTCTGTAAATAAACTACTCATTTTCTGTGAAATAAATGTTCCTGCTTATTATTATTAATTATTCATATAAATGTCAACTCATATTAATATATATTCTGATATGTCAAAAAAGGTCTAAATAATACGCTAATAGCTAAAAGAATGTTATATGTTGTAAAAAAAATTACTTACCATAAATTTTCATTCTTGGCGCCTTTAAAGTACATCCAATGCACAATGCACTGCAATTATCTTTCATCTTCAGTGTCATAATTTATATCACAGTTAATAAATAATCTTTGGTACGAAATATCAGTCTATTGTCACTGGCAGTAGCACTAAACTCTCTGAATTTTAAAACCCGAACGGTGGCTTTTGGCTCTGGCTTAGCGCGGTTACGCTCAGTTCGCCGCGTTACGTGTAATGTATGTCCTGAACGGATTTCCACGGCTTTTATGTAGTTCGCCGGCGCTCCTGTGATAAAGGGTGCAAAAAACGGATTGTTTGCAGAGGGCCCGCCATTACGTCACAGATACGACGTCGCGCGCGATCTAAACGTAAATGGGCACATGCTATTACGCAAGACGCTGTTCAAATAAATATAAGCATGTGGCTCCTAACCGGATCCTGGAGAGGTGTGCGAAAATGTTATCTAGGATTACGTTTATTACTTATCATAATTATTGCACGTTCTTAAGAATGGTCCACTGAGAATAAATGGCAATTATTCTAAAACGTTATGTTTCTACCATCAAGATTAGACGCAATTGAACAATAATAAATAAATAATATTTTTTCTCATCTACATATTTTTTTTATTTTGATGTTTTATCGTATGACATTGACAGCTTTCAGTATATTAGTAGCGAGTACCTACCACCTAGCCAATGAAAAAACTTATTGTTGAAAATATACCCTTAGTCAAACGCAATAAAGTTATTTATCGAAAAGCTGTATGCTATACGGATATAACCCACTTTTTTAATGTAAACAAATCTAAAATATATGTGTAGGTATACATACTTGCAGATATTTCCCAGATACGATAGTGACTATTAATGTTTTACAATATCAGGTTACAGGTAATCTCACATCCCTAAGTAGATATTTATCTCATTCAGATGTGATTTTCGCCTATAATTCTTCATACCTAATATGATTGTCGCGCTATTTGAAAATAGAATAAAATTCGTGACAAGGTCGTACATATAACCTCTTTTAATTTTCAACAACATAGGTAAGGTAAGAAAAGAGCACAGATAAAAACTATTTTTATCTTTGCTTTTTAGAATCTTAGCGGGCGTACGGCGTACGCAGTTACAATTTCAGTGGGGGAGTCGCTTACTCTATCATCCCGCCTCCATGAGAGTTCCGCCTCTCAATTTAAATCCCAAAATACTCATGCTTGATTGGTCGCTGTATGATCACTTCGCCTATTAAATGTACACACCACGTTTAGAATTAGACTAAACATTAAACACTATGTTACGTAATTCATATTAAATAATATAATAAGTTTATTGAAAAAGATATTTTTTTTTTAAATTAATCATTTTTATTTATAGATAGATACTTTACTTATAAAATATATTTGCTTGATATATTCATCAATAAATCTTATAAAAAACACAAACTGTTAACCCATACTTACGGTTACAAAATTACTACATTTCTTAACACATTTAATAATTAAACAAAATTTACAGTTAATATTTATATCTATGTTATTATTATTTAATATATTAATTCTATAATAATGATCATGCAATTTAAAATATTTTAATAAATGTAAATTTGAGATAATTCGTAAAAAAACGTTTTAATATAATATTATCTAAGGTACTCTAAAGAAACATGTACCTTTTATAATGTATAATTTTTAAAACGCAAGAATAGTTTAATTATCACAAAGAATATATATACAATTTAGATATAAATATATTATCTACCATTAAAATTTTGTTTTATGTAGTTTTACTGTGTAGGTAAAAATCAAAGAAAATGTTTTAAAATACATCTGCCTCAAGCCTCAGATTACGGGACTTCACACATAACGCGCATTATACAACAATAATTATGAAAACTCCCTGACGACATAGATATTTCTAACAACCTGGTGACATAGCTACATTATTTCCATTCGTTTTCCGACGTTGTAATTATTACGTATAAGATAGTCAATACCCTATTAATAGAAACAAAAGAGTCAATTATCCCATTACGGAACTGCTATCACACCGGAATGTAACAATAAACCATGGTTTTCTCATTGTCTTTTCAAAATTATTTTTTTTTCTATTGCGGTCAACGGAGCAAGTGGGTCTCCTGTATAGTAAGAAAATAACCGCACCACTGTCCGCACATTGGTTGTGTTGCCGGCTTGTTACGCTGTTTGAGCGGCAGTTTTAAGGGCCTCCAATATCCTCACTCTTTTTGCGAAACACAGTACAAGTACCGTTTCAAACTGTGAGCTCGTGGTATCACTTCGGACTGGGAAGGATGCTTCAGCGTGATTCTACCACTGGTGAAAATATTATGTAATTAAAATTAAAAGTATAAGTTATAATTTATAACATAGATACGCTATGTACATGAAAATTGATTAAACCGAGTTTAATGAGTTTCATATAGCTTCAATATAAATTTGCTGTTAAAACTGATATTTGTCAATTGTCATATTTCAGATACTTTTGTTACGGATGAGACCCATCAAGAAGTTACATTTCTTAGCAGGCAAAATTGTGAGCGCTAGTCACAGAAGCCAAAAATAAAAAGAACTTATTATCGGAGTAGCTGAGAGCCAGAGCAGCAGAGTAGCTGAGGTCACATTGGAAACCTATAATCACTTAACAAAACCCGAAAAACATACTAATCTTATAAACCTAGTGGTCTTATAATTACTCAACACTAAGAGCCTAATTTTAGTGTAGCCACCGAGCTACGTACTCACGACGTAGCACGCTACAAATTTAAAAATTTGTTACATTACCTAGTAAATATACCAATGGTTGGTATGATAAAAAGTGGGATTTAGAAAAGGTATGAATAACAATAGTTCAATAGTTTGGGTTATTCAAATAACCTTGATTTGATTCAGAGAAACTTATTACAGACGAAAAACCCCGGCTGAAACGTTCGCACAGTCATTGTGTATGCAAATCCTCTATTGCAATAGTCATATCCGATATTACGTGTTTATTAGTGCCTCTATTTGCAGAGGCGTGCAAAGTTATCTAGCATACATTTTCCAACAGTTTACATTAGACGTTCCATTTGATATAATAATAAAGATATAAAAATAATAATTGCATTATATTTATTATCAAAAATATAAAACCAAAAATATTTGAATTGTTATAAAAATATTGGAAATATACATAACTCATGCTGAAGCGTATATTGACGCACTCATTGGGCCGGCTTGTCCGAAGTCATAAAAAAGTCGGCAACACAACCAATGCGCGGACTGTGGCGCGCTCGTGGGCGGCGGTATTCACTTACCACATAGGAGACCCATCTGCTCCGTTTTCCCCTATAGAATAAAAAATAATAATAATTCATAAAATTGAGTTTGTAATGAATTAGAACACCATCTTGCATATTTGAGTTACATTTAATTAATTATTAAATTAATTTAATTACCAATAGCTGAAAACAATATTTGTTCTGTCTTAACTGAAAGTATTTTTATCGGTGAGACGTATTAAAGCAATATTCACCCTTGCATTGCTGACAAGACACGCTGCTAGCCAGTAAACAAATAAAAGATGATTTTAAATTATTCTAGTTTAAAATACAGTCAATTAAGACTTCCCATTTTTGTCTTAGACAAACATTTGAGCTAATTTAATATTAAAGAACATAATTGGTAACGTTACAAATCTAAACACGTTCGTATTTTATGCGGAACGAGTCTCTTTTTTGGTAGTTTTTTAATTAAATTGATTAAAATGAACCGTTGATGGTTTATAACGCGATAAATGTATCGTTTATGGATAAATCCATTAAGCATTCACGCTAAGAAAGTTTATTTATTAAACTGTGGGAACTCAGTGTCAAGGAAAGTTTTAAAATAATATATGTTGTAATTCTGCAAATAACTATAAATTTTTGAATATCACGCAGTTAAATTTAGCTATATTTTATTTTATTTCTTATTTTTAGCGGACAACGGAGCAGATGGGTCTTCTATATGGTAAGAGAACACCGCTGCCTATGAACAACCGCGCCACAGTCCGCGCATTGGTTGTGTTACCAGCTGTTTACGCCGCTTAAGCGGCACTTTTTAAGTCCATCCGATATCCTTACTGGCTCAGCAAAACACAGTACAAGTACCATTTCACGCTAAGAAGGTCCCATGCCCAATTAGTGCGTCAGTATTTGCTTTAGCATGGCTCTCCCACGGGTGAAAATATAGTTTGAATTTAGCGCCTTTATAATGTCGTCAATATTTTTAAGAAAGTCTTGTGTAGGTACAAATACCACAAAATTTCAATGGTCTAGAGATTTTTCCAATAAACTTTTTGATTTTTCTCAATATTTTTACTAGCCTTATATAGTTTACGATTGTCATATCTATTTGACTTTGATATATATCTATATATATATCTACTTATAATAGCAAGTTGATTTCAGAATATCAAAATTAAAATTGGGTAATAGCAACATAAGAGAAGTACCTTTACTCTCCCGAGGTCACGTCTAAATCAGATACAAATGATGACTAATAAGACCTTAGACGTTCTAAGAAAAATATCAGACGCAGGTATGAGGTCTAAGGAAATGCCTTCGCATTCTTTATAGGCGCAGAATGCCTTTCGGTTACGGTTTCGTCTGAGAATAATAATGATTTTATTTTTTGACTTTTAGTTACGGCGATCATCATTTGAAAAATGCATTGCTTCAGTTTTGTACGCATAATAAATACATATAGAGTAGAGACTTTTTTCTATTTTTCTTCTTCAAACTAAATTGTGTATTTGTTTCACCTGAAATCGAGCCGAGAAGCAAATGATAGAATGTAAAAAATAATAGTAATGTATGTAATTAATATTTATTTAATGAATACTTTGAGAGGCTCGTTGGTCTTATAAGCCTTTGTGGAAGAAAGGGAGAGGTATCAGGTTCGAATCTCGGTCCGAACAAAAAAAACATTTAATTTTTAATTTACTCGGTCTGTGGACGGCTGGACAGACTTGGGCAGGTCAATATTTTAACAGGATCGCACATCTGGAAGAATCATGCTGTAGTATATTCTGACGTAAAATTTAGGCTGGCTCGTTCGAAGTGATACCACGGACTCACTTAATGCCAGCGTGAAACGGTGCATGTACTGTATTTCACAGAGTGAGTGAGGATATCTAAGGCGCTTGAAATTATGCAATACAATCATGGTCGACAGTGTTATTACCATAAAGAAGACCCGTTGTCAATCAATCACTTAGTACTAAGTGAATTGTACAAGTAGGTACAGTGCGTCTTACAAGAAAGATCACAGACAAAACTATAGAAACTCATATAGACAATGGGTGCGTTTCATTATATCAATAGCTTGTTTAGATTAGCAATTCTATCATTCAGACTAGACTTATTAAATCGAACGAGTTATAAAAAATCGTGGTGAAACAGTACACTGAGAACAACAAAGAGTGATTTGAATATAAAATGTTGAACAATTATTCAAATCTTGTTCCTGAGGAATTATTTAATTGTAACCGTGACATTGCGCTACCGGAAAAACTGGAAAGTGTGTATTATTTTAATAAAACGCTATTCAAATGTGGTACAACGATCCTGCGGTTAGTTTTTCCTCAAAGGTTAATTTTATACATTGCGCATTCATAACGTATCATTTAGAAAAATTTGAACTTCCTAAAGTGTATATGACACACAAATTTATAATTAATTACTTACTAATTTAATCTGACATAGTATGTTTGAACTCAAACGGGAAAATGACCAAACGAATTATTCATATCTGTTTTAATTTAATTTTAAAATGATTCAAAGTATATATATTCAAGTTAAACATTAAACTTGTAAGGTACTTCATCATTCATCATTATCAGCCTATCAAGTCCACTGCAGGACATAGGCCTCCCCAAAGACGCCCACTTATTACGATCTTGAGCGATCTGGATCCAGCCGTTGCCTCAACTTTCATGAGATCGTCTTTCAATCGCTTATTAAAAGGTACTTATTTAAGTGTAATCAAGTAGCTATGTTGTCCAATTTGTGGTTATTTATTTTTTATTTCTCTATGTTATTTAAAAAATGAACCATTTTACGTAATCCATTGTAATAGAAGCCCTTTCCCATTCCATGCAATGGATCTTTTACTAGACCCATTCTTTTAATACTTGCGTTACATAAAACTTGTACACTCCCTAGAACACGTGACTTTGAAGAGGCTGGGTCGATTTTTACAAGGTTTTTCGACTCAGATTAAAAATGTTAAATTAAGTAATAAAATTTGGAGGTTATAATTCAATACCTAGCTTTGGTAGAAAGTGCCCAACAATCAATTTTTTTGTGATTGAGATTGTAGTACGTGTTCCAAAAGTTTATATAAAAGTTGAGTTGTTTTTGATTATAGTTTTTTGTACACTGCATTAAATTTATGAAATGTACGATCGCAAAATGATACCGTATTGCAGTAATTCATTATTAAAGAGAACATTAGCGGGTGTGCTTGAGAAAAAACGGCTAATTTCCTTTGATAACGGCTACTTACTGGCCTGGCCTGTATTTCCGGTTTTCCTAAGAAATGAACTCCAACACAATTGTATGAACATTCACGAGATATCACAACATAATGTAAGATGATATCATTTATTGCACATATATGAAGATCAGTATTAAATTATTGTCGATCTGAAAGTCTAATACCAGTTTGAACTCTGTCTGTATTTGTACTCTTTCGCTTAGTGAGTGATATAGGTGTCTCTTGAAATAATGTCACGTAATCGGCGTAAAAAGCTGATAATACAAGCAAAGCTCGGAATGTGGCTAGTTGTCCATGTTCTCTTACCATGTAGGAGACCCACTTGCTCTGTTGTCCGCTATAACATAAAGAAATGACTTCAGGGTAGCTTGCAGGAGCGCAGGGCCACGAAGCTCTTATACAAATATATAATTTTAAAATTCAACTTTCTTATCACCTGCGGAAATAGAACTGTGAAAATCTTGATAAGACTTCATACAATATGATGAATAAAACAAACATCGAAGCGGAAATCAGTCATTGTTATAAGAATTCGCTAGTTCGAGTAATACACGGTGTGCGTTTAATATTTATCTAATATTGTGACCAGGTGTTTCCAACCAGTACGTCACCCACAAGATTACTTTCAAAGTTTTTGAGGGAAAATTATTCGGGCCTTCAAAAAAAGAACGTAGCTACTTTTCACTTTAAGACGGGTTACGCACCCAAACTTCAGCTGAGACTAAAGATATTCGGTGGTCCGCTTAGCAGAGCTGAGCATTGTATTAGGTTATATCCCGAATTTTCTATAAAAAAAAATAGAAAAATTATAAAATTCATATTTTTAAGTGACTGCTGTAAAATATTTATTTTTATAAAATATTTTATAATAATAATGTTATAATAATGTCCTAATTATATATGCAAGATTCAACGAATAAAACAATAATATTGTGTAATATTTTATTAATATATAAAATAAAATAAATAAAATTAAATATATATATATATAATATAATAATTATATTATTTATGACTTAAAAATATTAAAACATTTTTTCTTAATTTTTTTCCTAACCTCCAAACTCACAATGTCATTAGCTCCACAGACAACATAGCAGAAACACAAATAAATCTAAATAAAACCCTTTTATTCACATTTATATGTTTTATAACTGTTTCGAAAATTCAATTATATTATATATATAATAATAAGTTATAATTGAATATTTGAAACAGTTATAACATTCTGTCCCTCTTTCGTTAACATGCACTTGTAAAAGCGAGATTGATAACGGTTTAACAAATTCATAAAAATAACGATGTACATGAACTTAACAGCTTTATTAGAAATAGTCAGAATTTTTTATAAAAAAAATAAAAGCTACTCATGCACAAATATAATTACGCAAAGCAATTCTATCTTCATCATATTTGTCGAATGAATTGCTTGTTTCTATTACAAAGGCCGGTGATGTAAAACAAAATATGCGTTAATTTTAGAGACCAATAAATGTTTACAGCAGTTTAGTGATGGAATTAAGAAATGTCATTGACGACATTTAAGCTTGGAGTCGGCTGACTAAATTAACGTGTATTGCATCACAGCCTTTGTTGTTGTTACTTTACGTCTATGTGTTTACAGAGGGACAATTTATTACAAAGTTCATTCTTGCAATACGTACGTAGGCTTTATGTTTTAACTCTTTTTCTTCAATTTAATACCACTCTAAAGTTTCTTTATAAATCCCTAATCTCTTAAAATTTAACCAATCGCTGTATATTTCATAATATTCAATTAGTATGAGTGATTTTTATCTACCTAACCTTGTATGTATGAGTAAAGACTACTTACTTTCTTCTATACTGTTTACTTCTTGACTTTTTTCTATATCGGATAACGGAGCAGGTGGGTCTCCTATATGGTAAGAGAACACCGCCGCCCATTAACAACTGCGCTACAGTCCGCGCATTGTGTTGCCGACTTTTTACGCCGCTCAAGCAGCACTTTTAAAAGCTTCCGATATCCTAACTCACTTTACGAGGTACAGTACATGTACTGTTTTACGCTGAGTATTCTTTGAGCCCGTGTTATTACTTCGGACGAGCCGGCCTAATTAGTGCGCATGCTACATCATGGCTCTCCTACAGGTGCGTCAGTAAGACACTCGCCCGGTCACTGTCAAGCCCTTCCAGAGACCGAATAAATTATAACTGTCCGGACCGGGATACTAGCGGGATACGGGATAGCTCTCGCTGCATTGTACAATTTTAAAACCATTAAGCTACAAGGCTGTCGAATTAATTATATAACAAATTGATCAATACATTGGTTGTATCTTCATTCACAAGTCGATACGCCGGTCGATAACATTTCGCATAAATCACTGGTGGTTGCAGCTGTCAGGTGATTAATTACACTTCAACGCAACGATGGCAGACTCGTCACCTGCGTCAAAAATTGAGCCTTGATCACGCCCACATGAAATATGGAAATCAGTGGGTCAGAGAGTCGGGCCGCGCCAGATCGTCGACTCATGTTTTGTGGGCGCAAGGTCAATGTACCCAAATTTGCGGTATCTATTTGTTCAAGACTCAGCGCGAATTAGTATCAAGGTCAGACTCTCTCCTTTACTAGGTAAGTGTAACGCCTCAAATCAATGGCATATGATAAATTGTATATTGTTATTGCGATAAGTGTGAGTGCTTTCATATGTCGGAGAAAGCTGCTCAATCGAAGGATTTAGGATTTTAATATGCATTGCCAAACATGGAGTGATTAATATATTATGAGATTATAGTTCCATTGTTTGACCAAGATACAAGATAGAGATTTAGTAAATACAGATATCGTTTTGAAATACACGTAATATATCACGTAACAGTGCTTCTGTTTCGCTCAGTGAATAAGGATATCGGAGGTCCTTAAAATGCAACTTAAGTGGAGTCAAAAGCTGGCAACACAACCAATGCGCGTACCGTGGCATGGTTGTCCATGGGCGGCGATATTCTCTCACCATATAGGAGATGCACCTGTTCTTTTAAAACAATCGTAAATTATGTAAATATTAATCCTTAAAAAGAACAAAAGTTTTGATGGACTTAAATATTTTATAAACTACTGTTTATTTAAGATTACAAATGGTTCATATAGGATAAGTTTGTGAATAATTTAAAAATCTTATCACTATCCAACAACCGCAATAAATTCTATGAATTCTTTTACCTTATTTGCTAAATTTTGTACCTACAGTGTTGACTTAAATATTTCTAAAAATTACCTAACTTATTACGAAACACTGGTTCTAAGTTAATTTCTTATGCTGATTCATATTTTATATGGAGTCTATTTGAAATTGTTTTGTCTATATAATGCAATAATAAGGTTAACTTCATATTATGCATTTATAAAAAGACAATTTATAAGTTTTGTAGTTAATTTAATTAGTCTATTAAACTTTAAAGTTTTCGTTGCAATTATAGGTTTTTAGTCTTTTTTAGACGGGTGGGCGTCTTTGGGGGAGGCCTATGTCCAGCAGTGGACTTGAATAGGCTGATGATGATGATGATTGGTTTTTATATATGAATTTTAGTCCATTACCATATGAATAATATATACAGGAAAATAAATTGAGATAGACCGCTCAGAAGATGGACAAATGACATGGAGCAGCGGCAGTAGCAACTGGGACCAGAACAGCCAATGATCGTAATGAATGTAGGATTTCGGAGGACGCTTTTGTTAAAATGTAAACAATTGAAGCAATAATCATAAAAACTTTTATATTAAAATTATAATTCTACCTACATTGTAAATATTATAAAAATAAACGCTCTTATTATTATTACCTTATGTATGTTCAAGCAAATATGGTCTATGGTTCCGCGTGACTCACACGTCTTCGTCACATAACCTCTGCGTTACATGATCTTGTCTGTGTGTTCCTAGTCAATCGGTACTTTCACGCTCCACCCACGCAGTCAAATGAAATCCGCGACGAATGTGTAATCAAGGACAAAGAATTTATTTTCTTAATATTCTAAACCAATATATTTGCCCCTTTTACTACAAAACGAATAAAACAAATTATCTATATGTTTTAACAAGGATTATTAAAGGTTAAAGAAGACGCTGGATGCAGGTCGCCTCCGAAAGGTATGCGTGGAGGTCCAAAGGGGAGGCCTATGTCCAACTGTAGACGTCATGCAGCTGAAATGATGAGGTTGATGATTAACAAGAATTGTAATTAAAATGTATTATGATCATATTGAAATCTTTTTCTAATGTGTTCTTTATTAATAGCGAATTGCACTACATATCATATTTTTTATTATAAAGTCGTAGATGAATTCCTTGATGGTAAGAGACAGCCACGCCGCAGTCAGCGCTTTTTTTGTGTTGTCGACTTTTATTCGCATCTTAAGCGGCGAACAAAACATTTTACATCTACGGTATCTACGCTCGCTCTGCGAATCAAAATATAAAATATTAGTATTATTTATTTTTACTTTGGTTTTAATTATATATCATGTAATATCATGTCCGACTAGTCGCCCCAATTCGTGCATCAGCAGGGCAACACCATCATAAAGTATTACCATCAATGTAACATTCTAATGAAATCTAAAAACAGTAATTGATACACCAATTTAAATCATTTGAAGATTAAACTCAATTAATTTTTTACTCCGTTATAAAAATGTTACTAAATGCATCTCGTTACGGTCCCAAAAAGATTGCTTGACAGATTAATTGAAATAAGTGTGGATGGACCAATAAGTAAGCTCAAATAAAGGCAATGCTAAGTAATATTACGGTTCTGATGACGATTTGCGTTTGAATCTGTAATACAACCTTTTTTGGTGAAATGAGTCAGGCTTTAATATGATAGTTATCTGGGAATTTTCTTTTTAATTTTTCCTAATATGTTACAAAATATAAATATTATTTATATTATGAAATTATATTATTATATGCCCATGTTTAGTAATTTAAATCTATTCAATACATTTTAATATTATTCTTCCTTATCGTTTGTCCATTAAGATTGCTGTTGGTGAAATATGTAGTCTTATTTTTGGCACTATACAAACTAATGAGTGAAAAATTAGAAACATATTATGTTTAGAAGTATTTAGGGCTATGATTCATTATTTTGTTATAATTCGTAATTTCTATGTGGCCAGCAAAGTTATTTCTAAACCAACACGACTTGGTCACCTTCGAAAAAAGAGCGTACCTATCTATTCTTTAAAGTCCGTCAACGCATCCGCCACTCCACACGGGTTACGGTGTCCATAGGTGGAGATCCGAATAGTCTAGGCGAGCCTCTTGTTCGTCTAGCACCATTTCCATTAAAAACACTTAGGAACCTAATTTACTTATGCAATCTATATATTTATGATTAGTTTCGAAACAGGCTTTATGTACAAATTCACAAGGGCTTCGTCACTATTTGATCTACAGATGAATCACGACAAATATTACTTGGCTGGACCGGGAAGGCCTACGCTTATTAACTCATGCAGGTCCCCCAATAATTATATTCACCATGTAGGTGTTTAAGTATAGAATGCGGTGTGCAAGTTTTTCTCTATTGTTAAATTATGTAATGAATTTAAAGCATCAATAAAATCACAGTGATGTAAGAGAGGTGAATTTAAAATAAGTAATATATTTTAATAAGTTAAATTAATTATAAATTTATAATACTTAATACTTAATTATAAATTTCTGATTTTTCATCAGACAATAATCTATGGGGATAACCATAAGCAATATCATGTATTATTCTTAGGTTGTTGTCAAAAAAAGAGACAATACAAAAGTGGTTTATATTAACTCTATGAAAAGTAAAAACTATTCACTTTCATTTTTCTTTTGAGAGCATCGTTGCTGAATGGTTTTATTGGTCAAACATAACATTGGTCATTTGATGACATTACAAATATCAAATATTTCATTCAATAGAAAAATTCAATAGAAAACCATATAATATCTGCAACATATAGAGTTTAGACGTATCGAGTGCTTATCGTTTGTTAAATAAGATATCGTCAAACTATGAATAGCATTCGTGACGTTAGTAATGACGCTAAGATATATCCTACCCCACGATATGACTCAGATATAGGCGCCGAAAATGGATTGCTTATGGATATATATACCTTCACATGCGAACACGGATACAAAATGTGACGTAGAGCTAAAGATTAGCAACCAACAAGTTATATTTTGATCGCTATTTGATATTTTTCAAGAGGAATTTAAATATTTACATTTCAGCTACCTGAGTATTTTCTTACTTTATGAATTAGCAATTGAAGAAAATATTTTCAATATAATTAAAATACACTTCTTTCTTGGTAAACTTTTCCATCCTAAATGTCTACTTCTTCTTGGATGCCTTGATCTAATCTACATTGCCTTGAAGAGTGTTTTAAGAAATTAAATTTATTAAGATGTATTCACTATTTCAAAACGGTGTGTCAGAGTCGGCCCTTGCGATAGTGCCGACTTACGCCTTGCAGCTTCCGCTAATAGGTGCCAGACATCGCCCACGTCATCGTCTGACCTGCATCGTTGCCAAGGACCATTCACAGCTACTGCTTACTCTATTGATCCATAGACTGGTCTTAGGTTTAATTTTTTTAGTTTTGTATTCTATAGCGAATAATGAGGTGGGTCTCCTATATGGTAAAAAAACACCGCCGCCCATGGACTACCGCGCCACATTTCGCGCATTTAGCGAAACACACTACAAGTACCGTTTCACGTTGAGTATTCTTTTAGCCCGTGGTATCACTTCGGACGGGCTGGCCCAATTAGTGTGTCAGCATTTGCTTCAGCATTACTCTCCCATGGGTGCGACAGTATTAAGACACTCGCCCGGCCACTGTCAAGCCTTACCAGATACCGAATAAATTATAAATTAAAATATAATCTATAATTGCCCGGACCGGGATACAAACCCGATATCTCTCGCTTCATGATACAGTTTTGAAAAATGTATACTACGAAGCTCTTTATACTATTAGTATGATTGTCATATAATTATTACTAATGTCTATAAAAAAGATAAATCTTTTCCGAACTTAAATGTCAGCGGAACTACCATCGCGTATTGTAGTCAATCAGGTACGAGAAACCTATTTACTTTCATAGCTGACAACACGACGCTCGATTGTTCGCTTTAAGTGAATATTCTCGAGCGCTTGAATGAGGGGACCGCCTGAGCTTACGATTTGTCCGCGAGATGAATGGACCATAACCGCGCAAGAACTACATAAGCGGGTTATAACTTATGGAGTGCTTAGTAAGGAAATGAACGAGCTTTTAAATGGCCAGGGTGCGACGTCGGTTTTTTTTAAATAAACGTCATATATATATTTTATATAGTTTTTGTATTGAAAAAAGCTTATGTTAGTTTTTTTGGACGTACTCAATTGAAGCGATTAAAACTACTTATATACTAAATTTAATAACATAATTAAAATTATCTAGTTATTTAAATTTTAGGAGACTCATAGCTTAATTGTTATAAAAATGAAAAATGTTAAAAATGTTGTGTATATGTTTATAATTTATAAGTGTCTAGAAGGGATTGACAGTGGCCAGACGACTGCCTTAATACTATTACAGAGCCATGCTGAAGCATATGCTGACATACTAATTGGGCCGACTCGTCCGAAGTGATACCACGGGCTCACAGAATACTCAGCGTGAAACAGGACTTGTACTGTGTTCCGCAGAGTGACTGAGAATATCGGAGGCCAATAAAAATCCCACTTAAGTGACTTAAAAATCCGGCAACACAATCATGCGCGGACTGTTGTCATGATGTTGTCATGACATGGACGGTTGTCCATGGGCAGCGGTGTTCTCTTACCATATAGGAGACCCACCTGCTGCATTGTACGCTAAAGAATTAAAAAAATATATATATTATTATTATGAATTACATGATATAATATAGCTTTTAAATATATATTAAGATTATATGCTTCAGTCAACAGTCTGTATTTTTAATTTTAAAGAAGTTATCAATATGGTCCTATGCGAAATAAATATATGTATATTAATAATAGAGACTTTGACTTTTATAATAATATATTGATTCATTTGAAAATTTAAAATTTTATTATAAATCTAACATAATTAACGAAATTGTAAGCTTTTAAATGAATCCAATAAGACATTTAATTCAAAACGTTCTCTATATAATTGAACAAATCAATAGTGCCATGATTTTTTATTAAACTATTGTCTCTTTCTAGGATTACCTTGACATATTGGAATTTCCATTCAGCAACATTTCTTTCTGATAATTCATAGGTTTTACGAACGCAGGGAAAATCATTTACATGAAACAAGGACGACTGAGAATAAATCACCTTTTTTATAGTTAATTAGTAGTTTCATAATACTTATATTATTATTAAAATCTGTAATTAATTTTAAAATAAGCCGTCAAACTTTTTTGACATCTAAACGTGGTAGATGTAAATTTTGGTCTCGTTTCATATTATTTGACAGTAATCGATACATTTATACTAATAACAACAAAACAAATATTATAAATAATTTATTTTAAATGTACCTCAGCATCTAGCTAGAAAAATAATATTTATATTTGAAAAAGAATAAAAAATTAAATTGCACTGTTAATTTTGAATTATTAATGACAAATTTTATATAAATAAATTACTCTTCCATTAAAATAATCCAATTCAGTATTTATACGATATGGAACAGTTAAATTAGACTTTGTGAAATGAGCTTTCCGTACAATAGAAATACATATATGTACAATATATATATTATCAAAGCTATACGAGAGCGATTATATTATATAGTCAATTAATTTCGTTACGAAGTTCCCAGTCCATGTGCATTATTTCCTTTGGGTTCGTGAATAACTCGTACGTAGGTTGAGAGAATCAACCTACGACCGATGGCAATCTATGGCCCCCGCCGCGTTGAGCAAGTCCTCTGTATTTCAATACTATCGAAGTATTGTCCCAGTGTCGATCTTAACTTTACTCCTTCCGCTTTGAAATACGAAAAGCGATATTTCGTATAGTTGTTGTTCTTGATTTAATATACAAAAATAAATTCAATTTATTTATAATTTTTAAATTAAAAAAAAATTAATCTTTTAAATATTTACCTGACAGTTACATAACATTATTTTTAATTGTAATTTTTTTCAAATTCCTAGTTTCAAATAGAAAAAGGCGCTTTTGGAAGGTGAAAGCTACAGAACTCCAAATCAAAAAGCACTTGATCATAAATAAATTGATTTTAGAAAACGTACAATAAATAACGTTTCATTCCTATTAGTGAAATGATTGTTTATATTCATTTGTACGTTAGTGTTTAGATTAATATATTATTTAGGTATCGCTGGTATTCGGTGAGCCCATGCTAGGAGTTTGGATGAGCCCTCCCAGTTAGCGCGTCACCATAAATTTTAGCATGGCTCTCCCACGGGTGCGGCTGTGAACTGTCAAACCCTTCCAAAGACCGAATAGACTATAAATTTATAATTCGGACGGAGCATTAAACCCGATCCCTCTCGCTATGTGGTAGGCTTAAGAAAATATTTAAATTCTAACATATCAATTTCAATATTTACCATATAAGGTAATAGATGTGTTATCATTTAGTATGATTCGCTAAGCGTCGCACGCGCACTCAGTCAGACATACGTTCAATTACGTCAGAGTTTTGACGCGAAGGTGCGAACTCGCCTTGGCGGCCGGTTTCATGCATTCGATACTTTATCTTCTAGGAATTTTCTGTCTCGAACTGTTTGATATGGGTGGGGTAATGTTGTAATAAATGTTTTGTACGTAAGCTAAGCGGATACTGAATAATTTCAGGATGATTGCTGGTAGCTAACAGTTTATAATATCGCTTTAACCTATATCAATTCTATCTGGTATATATGTTACTAACGCTTAATATAATACAATGTATATATTGTTATAATGCATACATATATATATGAACCGAGTGGTCTTGTAAGCTACTGAGACGTAATGGTTTCGAGCCTCGGCCTCAATATAATTTATATTTTCATCTGCTGCTCGGTTTATTTATTGAAAATTGATGGTATCGGTAATATATTTTATGATTAAAATGAAAGTAATACCTTTTTTCAGTATTACTTTAAAGTAAGTAGCACAAACAGAAAACCATAATAAAAAATCATGATTCTTCTAAAAAAAATTATAAAAGGTATATTTGATATTATTATATAACAAGAAAAAGCGTAAATTACTAGTTTTAAAGGTGACATGAAATAAATATGACTTTAAATTAAAAACTATATACTACAGTAATCAAATTAAAGAGCAAATTTTGTCACAATTGCTTTCAATGTTATCAAAGTATTGGGTTCTTGTTGTTTAAAAACAAAATCATTTTGATTTTGCTATTATACTCTCAACTTTTGGTTTAAATTAATGTGTATGTATGAGGTTAGAAATATTAAATTGTAACTATAAATTTAATACGGTACATTTAACACAAACGAAATATTCGCGAGTTGAATCATTTATTATTAAATATGTAGATAGTTTTAGAACCTTAAACTATGTCAATAATTAAACAGTTTGACACATTAGCTATTTTAAGAATACATATGAAGTGATTATCGCACTGATACACAGTAACGAATTACATATCTAAACATGAACTACTCATCATTGACGTGTATAGATTTCCCCTATCTACAGAAACGGCTTACCAATGACGTTCGTTACATAGTCATAGATTTACATTTTGTACTGTATGACGATTTAAATGTAACCGTTGTTGTTGATGGAGTGATTGTTGTTTTTACGGCATAGTGAACAACGGAGAAGGTGGGTATTGTATATGGTAAGAGAACACCGCCGCCCATCACCAACCGCGTCACAGACCGCGCTCACTCACTCAGCGAAACACAGTAGAAGCATCGTTTCCAGAACCATTTCACGCTGAGTATTCTGTGAGCCTGTGGCATCATTTCGGATGAGGTGGCTTAATTAAAGAGTCCGGACTAGGATTCGAACCCGATACCTAGGTGACCAGGAAAACTTTGTTTTGCTATAAAAAATAATGGGATGTTCCGTTTCATCTAGAACTCAATCAAATCATCGTTAAAGGCAGTGTTCGTAAGAAATATTATCATTTAACCATTTTTCCTCGAGTTACAGTGCAAATCGACTATGACTTTTTCTAGTTAATATATAGCCTATGTTATTTACAAATAACGTAGCTTTCTATTGGTAAAATATTTATTAAGATCGGTATAGTAGATCCTGAGATTACTCCCTACAATGTTCAAAAATACACAAACCTTATTTCCTTAACACATATATTAACTATTAAAGAAAAACAAAAACGCATTGTATGAATTGTTTCAAGTAAAGCAACTATTTAAAGTAAGGGGGTTAATCTTTCTATTTTTATGGTATAGCGGGCAATAGAGCAGACGAGTCTCCTCTATGGTAAGAGATTACCGCCGCCCATGAACAACTGCGCTTTAGTTGTGTTGCCGGCTTTTTAGACCTCTTAACCGGTATAATTCCATGGGCTTCTCATATCCTCACTCATTCAGCGACACACATTCTGTTTTTTGCTGGTTGTCTGGGAGCCCATGTTTTCACTTTGGACGAGCCGGCCCTATTAGTGCTGATGCACTGACCTCTTCATTTTCATGACCTCTGTCTATCATAAGCTGATGCTTATGATAGACAGCGGTAATGAATACCGCCTATAAGAGGCATATCATATGACGATCCTGTTTTAGCGATCAATCGAACGGCCGACTACAATACTTACATAGTAGCACGCTGTTACCTCTGTATATGGCAATGTTTTGAGTTCAATGACTTCGATAACTATAGACGATTTCGTAACATTATGTCAGCAAAGCTCTTTATCTTTTCGCTTGATGTTTCCTTCAATAATAACCTATCAATAGTTAATTTTTTTAAGAAAACGGTGGCAAACGAGCAAAAGGCTCAAAAATATGCAAGTGGTTCTCCGCCCATTGATAACCCCACCCTGCACCTGGTGCATTGCCGGCATTTTAGAGATAGGTACGCTCTGTTTTTAAGGTTCACAAGTCGTATTACGTTAGAAATACCTCTTAGGGCAACTGATTCGGTAGAATGGTGGTGCGCGGCGCAAGATGCCTTAACGCTCAGCTGTGGAACGACAAACATCGAGATGTAACGGATGAAACCTATTCTGCCGCGACGCGATGATGAAATTCTTACTTTAATTATAAATCCGTAATTTGTGTTAATTGACAATTATTATCAAATTGTTAGTTGATAATTACTTTTTTTGTTTCAAAATTTTTAGCTACCGCATCGCCATGGGTATCAGGTTAGATCCCCGGTCTGTATGAATATTTTAATTCTAGTAAATTTTGATAGTGGTGTTGTCACTCTCTCTTACTCGTAGGAGAAGCATTTGTTGATGCACTACTTGAGTTCATATAATATTACTGTGAAATAGTATTTGTTTCAATGAGTAAAGAGGGATTCTATATTATATCGCTTAAGCAGAGCTTAATGCCGACAGCATATGAGCAGATTGCATCGTGGTCACATGGACGACGTTGATCTGTTGTAATGTGAAGATGCCATCTTGCCCAGAGTCCTCGACGTAGTACAAAAATAACTAACAAAATTACCAAATTACATTTATCAACCTACTTTTTTATGGTTCCTTTTATTTTATTTATAAATTTAATATTAATAGACAATATTTTACTTACTTCCAGAGATTAAAAAAATGTGAAAGAAAGGAAGCCAATAGGAACTAGTAATGTCTAACTTAGCGACCATGAAGAAAGGTTCTCGAGTGGCAACCGCGTACCGGGAAACGCAGAGTGGGACGTCCCGCCACACGATGGAAAGACGATCTAACGAAGGTCGCGGGCAACCGC
>DWCF01000706.1:0-40161 GCA_018230265.1 Delias oraia | reverse complement strand
ATATGCTCTCATAGAAATCATTTATTTTGATTTTTATGCACTCTGAAGACGTTTTACAATTTTTCGTTTAAATAGTTTTTTTTTCGGGAATGCGGCAACACATGTCACGTGAGTTTAGTTTAGCACTCGGAATAACTTCGATTGTTTCGCCCGACCACAGAACGTCACTGGGCCCGATTTAGAATCTGACAGCGTCCGTTCTACTGGTCGGACTATTTAACAATCATGGGAAAATATACCACATTAGATACATTAAACAATCTATGACTTAAAATATATTTATATTACGATATTGTTACAACTTTATCTCTTCCCTGTATTTGAAGTAGATTAAGTTAAACTATTTTTTTTTAACGCAGTCAAATCTGATAATATTGTATTAAGTATATTAGACTAACGTTAATGATATTTTGTACGTAAGAATTTTTTTTATTGAGAATAGAAATTGTCGGATAGGTTAATTTTTCATAAATAACCCTGTACGTTGCTTCCATTGCACGCGTCTGTGACGCATTTGAATATGATATTTCAGTAAACTGAGTTGCATAACCAGTACCATGCCAGCAGCTCCGAAAGTAAAACTTATCTCACACATGTATTGCTATTCTAAAGCATTAACGTTAAATATATTGCCGGCATCTAATTTTTGTCATTGGCATAGTTTTTACTGTTTTGTTTTGAAATTAACTGCCTGTTTAAATAATTCCTTTAATATGACGAAACAAATAAATAGATACTAGTTTCGTACCTTCTTGCCAAACAACTCCTCTGTCAACGGGACATCAATCGCAAGCATTGTAATTTTGTGAAGGCGAATTGGTAGGCGTGTTACAATAACAGTGATGCCGCCTAAGTAAAATATGGTATGGGAATCATGCCTTGATTCCAATATTGAGATAAAATTTTTCGTATCGTACTCGATCTAATTCGTCCTAAGGAATCCATTTTTAACGTTCTATTAGAAAATGATTCGTAAAGACCAGCATTCTCGTATTCCTCAAAATGTATGTATTTCGCATATGCCTATAAAGTATTATTTCTTTATAGTTCTAACTAGGGCATGGCACATTTTATTGATTTCCGTTTAGTATACTTTATAATGGTGTTAATATTAAGCCAGAACACATCTGGAACTTTGTAGTTTTATTGATGAAGTGGATTATTTTAACAATAATCTTTTATTATGGTATCAAATCAGATACATATAATTAAAGTATTATATCATTAAAATTATGGGGATTCATCAGGAACACCAGAAACTTTAGCGGATTGATGTTAAGTCGGGATAGTATGTCGATTACCTATTGCGTCATCAGATTTATAATTACCTACAGTTGGATGCCGTTCGGACTAGCGCTGTCTGTCTGATCACGCTGGCTTTGAGAAACAAATGGCTGGCGGGCGGTCTTTCATTAAACATTAATGAAATAAGGAATATTCAATATGTCATTAGCTTTCAAAACTTACTGAGTATTATAATGTGATAAATCTTTGCTCTGAATTGACTCGTCAATTTAACTAGGTCAACTTTTCTGTTTACTTTACCTCGTTTGTAGGAAAATTTAAATATCGTAAAAATAGCTTATGTTTGAGGCAGAAGGGTTTTTTAAATTTCTACGACTAACCGACTCCTCATAGCCTGAAGTTAATGAAAATCACATAAATGTGAAAAAAAAATAATTAAAATGAGAATAGTTTCTCAATCTATTCCCAAGAATATTTCCCATATTTTCGAAAATAATTTACGTTAATAAGTAGGTCCACGATGCACAATACACAAGGCTTCGCTATCACAATTTGAGTTATGATTTTGGCAGCGCTTGATCGCGGATGTACTTTGTATTTGGTGCGCGCGAGTTGTTTTATTATAGTAATAGCAGTACACGATACTCATTAGATGTTTACGCTTATGATAGGCATTAATGTTTAGGCTGATCGGATTTATAACATCGCTTGCTCCCATTTCCTTACGTATGACAAATTTATAGCCGTTTTCAATATCATTGAAAATAAGGGTGCGCAATGTTATCTCAAGAATAATCAGTATTTCATGCGGGATTTAATTATTTTTATAAATAGCCTCCAGCGAAAACTAATCAAATACACATAAACGATTTGGTACACGATTGTTGACTCCGAGCCGCACTAAAAAGTAGACGCTGTCGTTGACCGACCTAAATATTTCGTAGAAAAAGTATGTACTACTTTAAATCTACCGCCACATAAGTTTAAAATTGGTGATGATTTTAAGGTCATTCGAGACAGTAGCCGACTCCTTTATATTAGTTACGTCATAGGCTGTACACGCGGTTTGGATGTTTTATTTTAGTGTTAATTGTAGACGAAGTAACGAAGCTGACTGACAGCGATTCCGACTGTCACTTGGCAACAAACAGCTGGTTTGATGAATATAGACAAACGTTTATTTGACAATATATTATGTTGTGAATTTACTGTTACTGGGAGAACACTCTCTTATCTTCGAATGAAAATATCGGATGTCGGTTCTTTTTAATTTGTATATATGGTACAAAACTAGTTGCTGTTTTAGCTTAATACTTAAAAAATTTGAATTGCCGATTGGTATCTTATATGTTAGATAAATATTAGTTTTGCAATATGTGCTTCTTCCTACTTTCCCGTACACGATATTGCTTGATAAATTATTATTTCTGATTTATAAGCTAAAATAAATAGATCAATCAGATGTAATAATTTTTTATTAAGGGACCTTAGCGAAAATGTATAGGAATAAATTCAACATCCGTTGTTGTTCTAAATTTAAATAATTCTTCTACCAAAGGATATAGCGAATAATTTTATTTGTTTTCTACTAAAAACTTAAAAAACTAACCTAACCGAAATGAGCATCACAGATGGCTCAGATTTACATTAATTGTTCAGTAAAGCTCATTGGAAAGCGCAGGAAATTGACATTTGGCGGCTTTATTTTGAACACAATTGAATGTTGTCTAAAAATTCAACGATTCATTATAATTAATTTGATAAATTATTATATTAAACGGAAATATATATGCGATATGAGAAATTAATTTGTAGAGGCTGTGCGTTAATGTTTATTTACATGCTTTGGTAATATTTTACGTAAAATGGTTGGTTTCGTTGCACTTCATCAGAGTGTTTGACCTTGATTGCTCCGATCTGTTGCACAATCCTCTTGCTTGTTTCACTGTACAATAAAACTTTTCTGTGCTAACGAAACATCCAACTGATTGTAAGCTTTGTTTATAAATAATTGTATTTCGACTTATCATTTTTCTAACATAGTAAAACACCGTATTTTGTTGAATGAAAACGGTGACATAAGAGAGGGAGGCTAGCCTAGGATAAGTCCTCCGTCCATGGAGACCTCTAGCCCTTGCAGGGCCGCGGGTGCTTTGGCCTTTGTGTTATGTATGTAACGTATGTTACTATAATGACCTATTTAGTATTATTAAATACAAAGATATATATGCTACATATTATATGCGAATGTTTGATTACGTGTAACTCTGCGATTGGAGTATTTTTAAGTATGTTTGCATTACGCAAAAATGGTTATAAATTTTGGTATGGTTTCAAAACATTTATAATATACCAAAGTGAACCGTGTCCTCAAACCTTGCCTTACCCCATAGTGAAGTCTGCACAAAGAAATCTAGTTGGATGTATTCTTTATCAACATAATAATTATTATCGTCGACATTCTATTAGTCATTCAACCGAGACTTACACGAGACGACTGCATTAATTATTATTGAAGATAATTTTCACTTCCGATGATTTATAGTTTTACAGAGAACTAAATAGATTGTATAAATATAAATTAACAATGAGGTCGTTTGGTTACCAACTTAACATACCCGACATATAATCAAAAAAAGCATATAATATTAAATTTTCTTTATTTTCAGGCATGCATCGATGATAACTTCGATATGGTGCAGTTTTTGATTGAGAATGGGGCAGATGTTAATTGCGGAGACAACGAGGGCTGGACCCCGCTTCACGCCACGGCGTCGTGCGGATTCACCAGTATTGCCAGGTTTCATAAGCCTACTAATATCATAAACGCGAAAGTTTGAAAGTGTCGATGGATGGATGTTTGTTACTCTTTCACGAAAAAACTACCGAACGAATTTTAATTAAACTTTGCAATCATATAGCTTTTTAATAATAAATTATATTGTCTTTAAATTGACTAAAATATAATAGAAAATGTCACTTAAGTCGGACTCGGTAGGTGGCATATCGGGAAGTGCGACGTATGCGGAGTCCACTTGTACATAATATAAACATCCGTAAAATTGTCTCATGGTGTAGCGTTACTCAGAATTTATGATTAATCATTATTTAATTGTTGGTGGTCGTTCTTTTTTATTCAGAAACTTCGATGGCGACATAACTCATCCATAATATGTTGACATAAATTCTTAGAACGAGTATGTTTGTCATTACGACTAAAAACAATCTCGAAATGCTTGGCCAAGCGAAAACTGCAACCGCTGACTTAATTATAAACACCCACGTAGTATAATATGTAACTTAAGTTTCCTATCAACAATGATAAGCAGTGTCTTATATTACTGCATCATAAAGCATCTTCATGCTGAACGGAAAGTTTCAAGAGCTATTGTCTCAAAGTGCGGATACAGCTAATCAAACTTGTAACAGTATTATGTTTTCGAACTTGCTCACCTAAGCTGTGATGGATTTTCTCATTGTTTTATATACTTATGTGCACAGAAAGTATTTTAAAGGGTAATCATTAAATAAAAAGCAATGTTAACAATATCATTGGCTGTATTTCTATTTTTTTTTAATGTAGGTTACAATGGAGCAGATTGGTCTCCTATATGGTAAGAGAACACCGCCGCCCATGGACAACCGCGCCACAGTCCGCGCATTGGCTGTGTTACCGTTTTTTAGGCCACGGAAGTAGCATTTTTAAGGGCCTCCGATATCCTCACTCACTCAGCGAAAAACAGTACAAATACGGTATCATGTTGAGTATTCCATGAGCCCACGGTATCTCTTCAGACGAGTTGGTACAATTAGTGCGTCAACATATGTTTCAGCATTCCTCTCTCACGGGTGCGACAGTATTAAGACACTCGCCCGGCTACTGTCAAGCCCTTCCAGACACAGAATAAGTTATAAATTAAAATAATTATTTATAATTGTTCTGACCGGGATTCGAACCCGATACCTCTCGCTTCTCTGTAGACCTATTAAACCACTTAGCTACGAGGCTCTCATCTTACATATTTCATACCTAAAGGTTAGTTATTGTTTACTTTAAGTGAATTAATGAATAATAAAAGTATTGATCACATCACAGACATCTCTTGGAGAATGGTGCAGATGTAGCGGCAGTTAATTATGACGGTGAGCTGGCTATAGATATTGCTGAAAGCGAGGAAACGGAAGAGCTCCTACAGAGTGCTATTGACGATAAAGGTATTATTTGGTTCTACAATACAACATTGTATTTTTATCGTAAATTGTGGGCTAACATTCTTTAAACCTTATGAAAATAATTACAGGCATCGATTGCGAGAAATCTCGTACCGCGGAAGTTATCAAACTTAGAAAGGACACGAAAAACTGGGCAGTGAATGGTTATACGGATGTACGAGATCCTAAAACTGGAGGGACACCATTGCACGTGGCCGCCGCTAAGGGCTATGTCGATGTTAATATTTTACTATTATTTTTAATTAGTATGCCTTGCATTTTTTTTATATATGTCCTTATAGTTACAGTAAGTTTGAAAAAGTACAACTTACTGGAGTTATGAAACTGTATGTACATAATTAGTAAATGAAACTATCTAATGTAAAGTTTACAACAGGATTTCAAAAAGTGCCTACGATTTAATCATTACTTTTAAAAAATTAGCTGATGCAAGATTTGTTTTATTCTCGTAATGACTTAAGCAGAATATTTCACAACAGACGAGTCTAATACAGTTTTTAAAATACCCCGTGAGAAACGACCATTGTTTTGTTATCATATATGTGTATTATTGATTACAAGCAATACTAAGAAAGCAAAAATATTTCAGTGTACCATTTTTCCTTGATTTAATAAATTATTTTGCTTACGTAATTTAACATTTAGAAATTTATAATGTCGCTTTTAGAATTGGGATTCTTTTTATTCGCCGTTTTTATATTGCAACTTGCGATTATAATAATTATGGAAATAAATTGTGTTACAGGTGGCGAAAACCCTTCTGGAGGAATGTAATGTCGATCCAGATAGTGTTGATCAGGAGGGATACACTCCGCTGCACGCGGCTGCCCATTGGGGTCAGAAGGAGGCTGCTACTATATTGTTGAAATTTGGCGCCGATCCGAAAATTAAAAACTATTCGGTGTGTTTTTTATAGTATTATATAAAATCTCTGTATATATTATTTGAATTGACACTGCATAGAAATTTAACTGTGTCTAAATATTACAATGAATCACGAAGAGGTAAATTTTTTTATCAAAATGCAACATAAATTATGATTAGAAATTCTGTAGATCTCTTATAGAAAAATTCGCTTCATAATAGTCAACATACTACAGGTAATATGCAGCTATAGATTGATCACATCTCTGGCGTCTACAATCATTATTAGTTATCATTATATAAATAATGATTAATTTCAATTTTTATGATTTAGCGGACATCGAAGACCCTGGTCTTCTATGTGGTAAGAGAAATCCGCCTCCTATGAACAACTGCACCACAAATTGCGCAACGGTCGTGTTGCCGGCTTATTATGTCACTTAAGCGGTATTAAAAGGGTCTCTGACATCCTCACTCACTCAGCGAAACACAGTTTAACACTGACACAGCGAAACACCGTTTCAAGTACAACTCCTATTTCACGTTGAGTATTCTGTGAGCTCGTGTTATCACTTTGGACGAGCTGGCCTAATTAGTGCGGCAGCATATGCTTCAGCATGTCTCACCCACTGCTAAAAAATAGAGATAAACGCATAACCCTTTTAAACTTTATATTTCATCTCCTGAATTTAAGTGCAATAAAAAAGAGAATAATAAAAAAGATTTACATAATACCTGGTGCATCTCATGATGAAATTTTAATCATATATATTATACTCTACGTTTCATGATGCTGTCAAAATGTAGTTAAAATTAATTCATCTGATGTTATATATAACTCATTACAGGGACAAACATGTTTGGATATAGTCGATCCTAGCATTTCAGCTTGGCTCAAAGAAGCGGCACAGAAAGCAACGCGACGCATCAATAATAATGTCAAGCGCACTCCGCCAAAGCCCGACGTGAAAACCATTGAAATACAAAATATAATTCAACCGGAAAACATAATAAACGGTCAGTATTAAATGTACATAAACGTGTTACATAACAAACCCCACGCTCATCATAACCCTGCGTCCAATTCTACTAATCCACACTAAGCCCACTAAAGCAGAGGTCCATCCCATGAATTGCTGGTGTTTAGTTAATTAGTGAAATTGGGCTTTGTCATAACTCATGCATCATCATCGTGGAAATGCAGAGAAACCACCGGCGAGCTCTGAAATAGTATCAAAGATAGAAGGGAAGCCGCCTAAGGCGCGTCCGCCTTCGCCCGATGCAATCGAGAATTGTGATACTATCATTTCCGATGAGCCACCTTCTTGGCGTCGCTCCGCGTCCTTCAGAAGCCGGCTTCAAGAAAATACTCGTAAGTGGATTTGAAAATACTGCACGTATAATATTAAGCAACTACGAGAGGATATACAAGGGCTTACACGGCGGAGCAGACAAATTTCATAGGCGATAGGCAGATTTTTCATATTTTTTCATCGAATATCAATTCTGAATTTAGTTTCCACTAATAACCTTATTAAGCTTTGTTATAAATATAGAAAGCATAGTGAAAATTTCATTCGCTTTTTTTCTGTTTATAATCTTGCTGTCAGTTGTTGCAATAGGGAAAGCAGCAATATAAAAATACAGTTTTTCAATAACTTCAACAAGTGTGTGTGCTACTTGATTGAAAGGAACCATGAACCAATTATAAAAACTTTATTTTGTATATTGAACACAGGAGACATGGAGGCAAGATAGCAGCACCACCCGTGGACAGAGGCTCCGTAATCCCTATTATTGAATGTGTTGCTGGCTTTTTACGTTGCTAAGTCATTTACAGATTAAATTTTAAATTCTATTCAGCCCTGGACTCGAACTCGGCGTGACAATAGGATATTAAAGAAAAACCAGTTGGCCATGAGACTAAAATAATGCAGTATTATTTAAAGACACTTATATTTATTCTGAAAACCTTTTCTTACTTATATCGACAATAAAAATTAATTCCATATAGATTGAATCGAATTAAAAGAAATTAGCACTTGATTTTCATCCATGATTTCGATGTTTTTCGGTATCAACGCGTCCTGATTTCATCACTTGTAATGATAATAATTTGCTATTATTTCTCTTTTACAGGTGAAAATAAGCAGATAAATAACAACAATTTGGATAACGATCGAATAACGTTACGAAGGACTCACAGCTTCGAAGTGTAAGTTGTTTTTAACGCGTCTCATTCTTACATTCAATTCGATGTATTCTTAATGGGCATGACATCAATTTATGTTCTTCATTGGTATATTCTTAAATGTTCGCTTTTGTCGTTGTTATAATATCAGTTTCATACAGGTTCCGATTTAAATCTGTTTCTAAATGCTTTTAAAATGTTATAACTGCCATATCATCAAAGTTCGCGCCTAAATTTTTCATACATCAGATCGACTGTCTTCAGCCGCTGGATATTGTAAAACGATTCCTGTAAATTCGGAGACACAATGTTTTATAAATACCATCAATCAGGCAGAAATCAATTGAATTGGAAAAATAACTCAAGCTAAACATATAATGGAATCGATTTAGAATTTGTGTCCTAATTGTTGTTTACCATAAAAGCATGGTGTGTCTGTGTGAACAGTTTCTATCAGCGCTACCGTGAAGTGACCGCACGTATTAAGGCGTCTTCGTGTCCGTCTATTCCGCCGGTGCCTCAGTCGACACTTGCAATACACGAAACGGAAAAGAATAGCGATTTTAACAAAGCCACTAACGACGATGTTCACACCAGGTGCCGCGGCTTATTTTAGTTTACGCTTCGCATATCATTTTATGTTACGTTTCATATATACGTTTGAGGCTTAATTTTTCGAAACAGTGCTGTGCTTGGGTGTCTTAAGTATAATTTTTGAGTATGTTATGTCGTAGCCCTTATTTGTTTGATCATTGGCGATTTCATCTTTAGCAATTTGTGTTTCATGCATTTAATTATAATATAAAGTATTTTTTTGTATTTAATTCCCATTAAGGAATAATAATTTTGTAAGTACCTTTGTATGAAATGCAACCAAGAATAATTTAGTTGCTTTTAAGGAAAAGTTTTGGTAAATTAAAGAGTGGCTAAAATTTGCTTTACATTTAGTTCCAACTTATGACGTATGTATTTTTATTGTCTTTAGGGTAAACGAGAAAAAGGAACCGGAAACCAATGCATTGAACGTGCCAAGCACATCAGCTAGTACCGTTTCAAACAACACCAGTACGCAGACAACTGTCAGAAGGTATGAGCTTAAAACTAATTTTTATTATTATTTTCCTTCATGTTATTCACAATTATTGGCAAACTTTTATAATCAATTACCATAGATAATGCAAGTTGTTTATTCTTCCATATTATATTACTTCCCATTTATAAAAGAAATACATTTGCCCTTTTTTATGAAGCATATTTGATAAATCAACTAAATTGATCGGTAGCTATTAGTGATAGTAGGATTTTAGTCAATAGAATAGAGGATACGTGTAATTGTAGACGTTACATTTCTATAGAAACTGTACTTATACAGTATTATTGCACTTCTACGCCTTAGTGTTACTGATAACATAATCCAAAAATTATATCCAAGTCAAGTTTCAATTTCCATAATGGGATTTCTCCACCCCGGTATCGAGATTTAATTCCACAACATTTTAATACATTGGCCCCAGAATAGATTTCGGAATGTTGTGTAAGAGTTCATTGTAGATTTCTCCTCGTACCAATATAACACGGATGGCCGAAAGCAATGTGCTGATACAAAGTTAACATAGTAATTTCATAGATATATTTCTAGTAACAGCACGTCAAAATCTGAAATGTAACAGTACATTTCATTAAATTATATGATATTTTGAATATTAGAAGTATTCTTATTATGAAATTGAGTTTACTTAAATAAAAATTACTTTAATAAAATGAATTCAACAGCTGCGGTGTTTATAAAGCGAAGCCCGTGGAGATGGACACATTCGTTTACATGTTTTGGCGAGCCATTCTCACAGCAATGTCAATTCATTTAACCTGGATTATTATCAGAGTGTTAATAGGGTAAAATTACCATATTGAGTATAAAATCTATGAAAGTGGGGTTTGTCATTGTCAATTGTGGTGGAAAATATTTTTAACATTTTTTTTTATAAATAAATAATTATAATATAATATTTGAATGTATTATTTAAGATTTTTTCAACGTGTTTTGTCGTTGTTAAATATATTTAGTATAGTTGGTTTTGGATAATTATATATATTTATTACTATAAGCGCTAAAAAATTTTGTTTTGTTGATCACTCTGTTTTATTCTACGTAGGAAATATTGAAGGCATTTTAATACTGAGTCAAATGGTTGCTGAAGGCATAAAGGTTGTTACTGAGTTAAAAGATTGTCGACAAAATGAAATCATTAGTGTGTTATATTACTTCCTTATCATGAATTATAGTTATAATGTATGTTTATATATGGCAGTGGTTCGGAAACCGTAGAGTTGAACAGTAGCAATTCAACCTCAAGTTCAGCGACGCCGACCAAACTGTCACCCGGGAATATATTCAAGAACTTCTTCAAGTACAAAATAAAAACTCTTGTACTTTTGAACATTAGATATTGCTTTTACATTTCGATATATATAAATATAGATATTATACATGATATCGAGCCACAGAATGAAAGAAGTTACTTTAGTAGATATAATTGTATAATGGTTCATTGCTGTAGAGATACCTAAAGGATTATATTATACAAATTACATGGCGATTTCTGATCTTGGTGATTTTTAATAAGAATTCCGTTCTAAAAATAACTGATATTCGTTTATTTGAAGAATAAATAAATAGTTTTTGCTCATGTAATACATAATGATGTTCTAATGTTCAATGCACAAAGGTTGTATGTAATAGAAAAGCTTCGACAGTTGTGTTCGGTTGTCTTTGTTTTGCTACTTAGCAAGCTGTTTCTATATTTTGCATGTCTTGAATTAGCCTGAGCTATGATTAAGGTTTTAGCTAGGATCAGGCTTACTTCATAATACCAGTCTTTTTGAGTAAAATAATATTTAATTTAATGTATATTACTTTACTCAAAAACAATTATAAGTTGTAGGATCGTTGTGGTTTTCTATTATTCTCACCCTAATTGGCATCTCACACGGAAGTTTAAATAAGATGTTTAAAAAAATTTTGACCCTGAATACTCAATGCGAAACGGTACTTGTACTGTGATTCGGTGAGTAAGTGAGAGTGTAAAAAGCCGGCAACACAGCCTATGCGCGGACTGTAGTGGGTTCTCTTACCATATAGGATACTCAACTGCTCTGCTGTCCGTTATACCCGTAAAGAAACATGCAATGTTTTGTGCTTTTATATGAAACATGTCTTAAAGGTTTCAATCATGCTCTTATTTGTGAGTTGCATTTGAATAGTTGTCACTGTCAAGATATCACAAACTTAGTATTAGCGAAGTTTCTTTTTTATATAGATCTGTTTAGCTCTGTTACCAAGCTTTATATAATTGATGTGTATATATATATTATTACATATTTTATATGTATTTTGTATGTTATTGTGTTGTTTACAGTATTCATGAAATATTTGTGCATGTCTGTTTTGAATTGTTTGTCATGTGCATGTGAATTGCAACACATATACATTGTATCGCTTTGACCATTTGAAATAAAGTTTTCTCTTACTATATTTATGTTTTGGTAGAACAGTTGTTGGAAACACACATCTTTTCTACAAGGTCCAAAGTGATAGGAATATTATTGATGTTATTGGTCTGATTTTACGGTACGTTTTCACACATGCGATTCGGCTCACGTCTGTCTGTGGATTATAGGTCGTTCGTTCCGCCAATTCGTGACGACGAAAGTGAAACTCAAAGAAAAGCTCACGCGAAACGTGCACGTGAAACAAGAAGATCTACTCAGGGCGTCACTCTCGACGAACTGAAGTCCGCGGAGCAGTTAGTCAAAAATAAAACTAATAATGGTCCCACGGATACAAGTAACAGCATCGTCAAGAAAGAGGAAGCCCCGGTAGAAAATCGTACTGTAAGTATACATTATTTTCCTTAAATGGCCAGAATTTCATAGAATATAATTGTGTATATATAAATATTAATATATATTCTTCTTGGTGATGGGTTTGACTTAAATATCAGATGGTCGTAGCTTATATTTATTTTCCAGTAGTTTATATTCCAGTTTTATTTTTCTAAATATTGGCAGTAGCTGGTGAGCTTTGATATGTTATTTTTAATCGATATAACACTGAAAGTAAGTTCGTCCACAAACATGTACATCGCAAAGACATGTAGTACTTCGTGTTACTAGAAAGGCATACATTTAAATAATCTTTAACAAGTTATTTGTACCCCTTTCGCAGACTTCATTGGGCAAGAGATTTTACCACCTCGCATTTACTCACATGTACAGATACAATATTGGTAACATTTGAATTAATCCATCGTAATTGTATTTTATCTCTTAATGTGTTGTATACGACAATCTGATACGATTCAATAACTTGGACATGTGTAAGTTATTTTGCATTTCACAAGTATAAATTAACTGGTAAAACGCTGCTAAGAAAAGTTATTTCATGTTAGAGGACGAAAAGTGCATTGGCCATGTACTTTTTGCCACGTCTATCAAAACAGTGTACGACACATGAGACTTATACTAACATACACGTTTGGATTGCGTCGAAATTCAATATTTATATAGATCAAGAGATGTATTGAAGATATAAAGGAGATATATTTAAAGTAGTTAATTAAAAGTGATATTCGAATAGGCGCGAGCAATCGCGACGCTCGGCGGGGATGCAGGCATTTCGTTTGCGCTTGCGCGCGTCACAGCCGCTGCCACGGCCACTATCGCCCCGAACACAGAGCGGCACCCGTCTTGGCGCCTACGATTCGATCCCAATAATAAGGTCTATTTACGCGTTCAAAACACGGCTATCCATTGTGTGCTCACTTTTAGTGTCTCTTCTGTAGATCTTTATAATTAGAGATCGTCCTTTAATCGCGTGATATTTTTTATACGAGCAGGAGGCTCTTCCAGGGCAAGCTGTCCTCCGCCCATGGACACCCTTAGCCCTTTTATTCAGCATTTTAACGCTCTTATCTTTGGTGATCTGTTGTGAGATTTAAGATTGTCACCCCAATCCAGTGTCTCTTTTATTTTAGTATCTAGAAAGAATCTTAAAACTTTCGAATATTATTTAAAATACAGATAAAAAGTATAATATTTTTTTATTCATAAATTAAGGATAATTGGCGAAAATTTAAATTTACGTAATATCTTACTAGACCACTCGTTTTTATATTTCGTGTTTTTATTAAAGATTCAAGCCCCACTCGATGAACGGACGGGCCCTAAGTCTTCTAAACGTACAATATTCCAGAGGAATTATAATTGTACTGTTATAAGTTTCAATAATTATATCGCAAATATTGCAATGCAATGTATTTTTGTATTAGGAATTTCACATATATTATGTACCTTGTGTTGTGTCCCTTTCAAGATTCACCTTTTCAATTCAATAATACATATTACTTTTCAAAGCACAATTGATAGTCGTGTTGTTATAAAGATAAAAGCACGTTTGGTGTTTTAATTAGCTTCGAATATTTTCAATATTGTGAAAGTAGAATTGTTCTATAGACTATATTTTTATTAAAACTTATATAGTAATTTAAGGGCTCATTGTTCGCGTTAATTAATTTCAAAGTTATTAATATGCTATCTTAAAATCAATGTCTTATTTGCTTCATTAAATTATATATATGTAAAGGCTATTAAAAATGATTTTTTAATGTGTTTAGTATTAAACTTCACAGGACCATTTGTTTTCAGTGTCACGCCACTAATATCTATCGAAAATCTTAAATGCATGTGCCAGTTTTTACATTTATTAACATAATATATGTAACGTTGCACGACATTCTTGTATTTAAATGTTATGTTTCACAATTATTGTTGTACGTATAAAAGCTTCATACTGAGACTAGTGCCTCATATCCCTTATTATCAATTCGATAGGACTGCCACCATTATCACAATATTATATGATTAAATTACTTAAAATAATCTTAATGTTCGCTATTAATTAAAATCAGTTGGTTTAGACATAAAAATATCAATCCTATTACCTGATAAATACTGACGATATTATATCATTTTGTCGTAAAATTAAAGTGAGATCGAAACTAAAATTGCTTTGCAATTACGCAAAATATTGTTGTTTACGTTAAGTTACAGTAAAAGCTTTTTATTCCCATTATAAAGTTCATATTATAAAATTTCTATTAGTACAGATTTCGTCATTTATCGCGACAGAATTATTTCAATAAGCCTTTGAGTTGGCAAGAAAGAGCTGGTGCATTTTATAAAAATTGAACAGCTTTCAAATATAATGTTTTTGTTGATAAATTTTAACTCTTGAGAAAAATCAGTTCCGGTATCGGTTATAAAATGCAAAAAAAATGTACCGATGACCGCGAATAAAGAATATTTAACCGCAAATAGTGGAAACGCGAGTAAGGAGCTTTTAATTGTATTTATCGTGGAACTGTTCTTATAACGCACACTTGGTGATGTCTTCTGCTGTAATTGCTAAACAAAGTGATGTTTGTATACCTTATTTGTTTCTATATAGTTTGAATTGGAGGATGCGAACGCTCCTCCGAGGTCTGCGTCTGAAACTGAAGCAACGGTTACCTTACCACTTCGTCGTCCGCCATCTGGAATCCATAATACAATAGTCACGAGTACAGTCAATTCGAACTCAATCGCTAAAGACAATAACCGCACAGGTTAGTATAACATTCTTAACTCATTTTTTATGGTACAGCGGGCAACGAAGCAGACGGGTCGCCTCTATGGTAAGAGATAAGCTCCGTCCATGGATAACAGCGCCACAAGCCGCGCTTTGATCATACTGTCTGCTTTTTATGTCGCTTAAACGACGTAAATCCTCATATTTGGCGAAAAAGTACAACTACTGTTCCATGCCGATTATTCTGTGGGTAGGTGTTATCATTTTAGCCGAGCCGTCCCAAGTAGTGCGTCAACATATACTTAAGCGTGGCTCTCTCACGGGCGCGACAGTGTAAAGACACTTGCCTCGCCACATTCTCCTCCTACCTCGGCATAACCTCATGACCGAGGGACATGTCTAATGTGCGTTACCCTGGACACCATTTAATTCTAGCCATCCCTGTCCTGCGCTATTTGGATGTTGATTTTTGTCTGTGGTCAAACTCTTCCAAATGCCGAATAAATTATAAATTAATCGGGATTGAATCCGATACCTATTGCTTCGTGGTAGTGAATTATAATACCATTTAACAACGAGGCCCTTAAAAATAAATTTGTCATTTATTATATAAAAAACACAAATTTTAACAAAAAGAAAATGCCTATTTTTAAATTTAACGTATGTCTTGTACTTTGTTGTTATTAAATTACTCGCTGAGTATAAAAGTCAATTTCCAGTTCGGGCTTCTAGTATGTGCACTGTTACAGGTAATTCTGTAACAGCAACAACAGAAGAGGAGAAAGATCGCGAAAGTAGCGTGGACAGCAAGTCATCAAGCAATGCGTCGTCGTCTAGCACACAGGCGGCGCTGAATGTCATACAACGCCGCCGCCGGCCCAAACGGCGATCCACTGGCGTTGGATATGTCGATATGGATGTAAGTACATTGCCATAACTCACCGACGGAACCGAACGTTGATGGTTGCAGTATCAGAACAACTACTGGTATAGCGGACAACGGAGCAGCTAGGTCTCTTATATGGTAAGAGAAGTGCCGCAGTCCGCGCTTTGGTTGTGTTACCGACTTTACGTCGCTAAAGCGGCATTATTAAGAGCTTCCGATATATTAACTCACTAAGCGAAACATAGTAAAAGTACAGTTTCACTTTGAATATTCTATCACTGTGAGATCGTGGTATCACTTCAGACGAGCCGCCCCAATTAGTACGTCAGCATATGCTAAAGCATAGCTCTCCCAGGGATGTGACAGTATTGAGACACTCGCCCGGCCACTGTCAAGCCGTTCCAGAGACGGAATTTTACTATAATGCAAACGTTAACTATCCGGATTGGGATTCGAACTCGATACCTCTCGCTTCTTGGTAGAATTATTTAACCACTTTGCTACGAGGCTTCTTTATATTCGTTATCTCGTCGCGTTGGCCAGATCCCTATATAAAAATAAATATTACTGTTAAAAACTAAATTCTATAATACGATTTAGTTTATTATTATGCGTTTAAAATTAAATGTTGTTGATGTGGCCAGCTTACTGCCACTTCGACTTACTAATACTGCGGGCAATGTCGGTTACTTTGGTTCGGCTGCGGATAACCTCATTACTGATTTTTTCTCGCAGCGAAACTCGTCACTGGTTGAAGACTTTCGTATTGATGATGATACTGATAAATATACAAATCGAAATTGGGACTGTTCAAAATTTGTTTTTCGTTCGTTTATTTGCATTAATGAATTTAGAAATAAGAAGTACTTTATTTAATCGTGCTTTTCAAAGTCATGTTTCTGTTTAGGATATTGTCAACGACCGCGTGGGCGATGCTGAGTTGGAAACAGCACTAGTAAGTATTTACACATTTGTTATTATTCATTTTTCCCTTTTAAATTACTAGATTACATTTTGTAACAAAACAATTAATGAAAACTGTTAGATTATTGTAAATAGATGGAGTCCTGAATTAGAATTTTTCAGTATTATGGTCCATTACTTATAAATAACAAATTTTTACACATTTTTCTTAACATTAAATAGGTTTACCTGTAGAAATAGATCTTTATTAACAACATCTTAAATCTTAAATGTTTAACAATAGAATATTATAATTCAATAAATAATTATGTACTATAGTGTACTGTTCAATTATTTAAAAAAGTCATAAGCGAGATAGATTGGCTTGAATCCAGTATAGTTATAAAACCACTAATAAATAATACTGTCTCGTTCAAGATATATGCATCGTAGAATGAATAATGGACAAGTCCAATACATCAACTAGCTATCAAAGTGTAAAATTTTCATTTGAACTATTTTGAAAACATATCATGTAAAGATAGATGTATTTATAGAAAAAAGCTACACGCAAATCTATCATATATTTGTAGTTTTGAAAGATTTACATTGTTGGAGAGTAATGTGGCATAGCGGGATTCTATTAAAAATTTAGGAGGCTAAATAGAAAGATAAAGTATTCAATGAGAATTTAATTTAACTAAACCTACGTAATAAACCGTGAAGAGGTTTTATACGATCAAAGAAAAAATTGTTTTTATTAAAAAAACATTTTACCATTTACTGCTGGTTTAAAATTTCAACGATTGGACATATATTAATAGGCATTTATAATGTTTATAGATTGCTGACAAGATCGTTTTACAAATTAATTAAATCATTTACAAAAATAGTTACTGTCACGTTTTATTTGGGTATTTAGTGATTTACAAAAGAGGCCATGACTTTCGCGCAGTTTCCTTGAATGACGTCAATGTGTATTTATATCAGCCTTTCTGTTTTAGTCTTGTTGTATAACCCATGACCGCTTTATGGAAACCGCGATCCGGATTCAGAATTTGAGTTCAAATTTCAAAGTATAAGGCATATCCGTCTGTCAGGTTCATTAAAGATTCTTGTCAAGCAACTGAAATAATTGAGTATCTCTCTTTAAATATTCATTTTAAAATTGTGAAAAATGCGGGTTGAAAAAATGTGTTTAGCATATATTCCTTTAAATTTTTTTTCAAGCGAATAAATCTCAAATATTGTAAAACATTTAAAAACATTTTTTACCTATTTAATATCAGCGCTAAAGAAGCTTTACCACTTAAAGGCATTAAATAGTTTCTTCAATGTTTTACATGTTTTCGTTACCGTAAATTGTGTTGTAGAAAATAAAATCATGATATACATATATATTTATTTTTAGCGTGCGTGACGGCTAGCAAACATTGCGCACATGGCCATATGATGCCATCATCGCTTTGGTACTACCAGTAATTTTATTATTATACTAACCAAAAATATACCTACATTTGAAATGAAATTGCTTATTTCATTTATGCTGCACCGAAGTGCATTGTAGATGCATTTTATATTTTAAAGAGTTAGGTAAGATTCGTTATAGATTCCAGTATTATTTCTTATAGCATTCCAAAATCAGTATTTGGGTCAGCGGTCTTCTGAAACGATTACACGTAAACTTGAAAATAGAATTTATTTATAGTTAGTTACAAAAGACTCTGCTTATTCGAGTGAATTAGAACTGGCGCAAATGAAATTAAAAGATGACGCTACCGGATTTTGATATATCTTTAAAATAACAACTAAGGGTTGTATCATTGCGTCATTCTTTGATCTTTAATAATTTTATAAATGTGTTTGCTTTTATTTATGTTCAAAATAATTTATCGAGTTTAGTTTTGGAAGTGATTATTTATAAATACATTTACGAAGCAATATTTTTGACAAAAAAATGGCCTTCTGTAATGTCGATTGCGATAAAATGTGACGAAATAATTTTATGTAACAGCTTTGGCGCGGATTTCCTAGGTAGGATAGAGTTAAAATTTTACTAACAGTTTATGACTTCTTTATTGTATGCATATTCGAATATGTTAGAAGCATCTTGCTCACACATACACCTATGTGTTTGTAGTGTCTGTCGACAATATTTTCTCTGTCGTTATTAATCTCAGGGAGTAGTCAGTATGTTTTCATAGCGCGCGGAGTTCGCTCGTTACCTAATTTAATAATTGTTCGCGTCTGTTTAGTGACTAATGAACAAAAATGAATCGAAAACAGGATAGATATACATCGCGACCGCGAAGTCTTACCTCACACTATGGCTCTTCACCGAGCATGTTGGGTTCCATGCTAGGTGGACAATATACTCCTTATTCCAATAACTATTCAAATTCTTACAGTCCAAGCACCTATAGGAACTACAACCCTTACTCAGTAGGCTTAGGGCGACCTTCCTCCAGTCTGGGCATTTATGGTGGAACGAGTTCGGGCTATGGTGGCGTATATTTAAGCAGTGCATCTTTGGGTTCTTTGAATCTAATGACACCTGTGTTGAAAAAATTGGATAAAAAAATATTAGCTAGTCAAAAGAATTTTAAACCGAAGCCTGTGCCACCACTGAAGGTGGCGGAAGTTGTGAATGACGCTCCGGCCGATACGGAGACACCTCCGGTTAGACCAGAGAGGAGGTCGCGTTCGGTGAACAGAACTGGTGCTCTTGATAAAGAGCGTTCCAGGTCCCTGACATCGCTTGAAACCTTAACTGACCTTAATACACGCTCCGTCAGCCTCAACTCTTTGCCATCTGATGGATACTGTGTACGTTTTTCTTTAGTAAAACTTACTGTTGAATCGAAATATAAATTTATAAAAATTCATTTGAAATTTTCGTGCTTTTGATACAGATAAAAATAGTGATTTGATAATCGATGCCTGCCATTACCGTCATCGTAATATAGAAATTTTAAATTAGGATGTTATACTATAATGACTCGTTTTCATTGGAGATTTATATACCTGCGTAATATCTATTTAATTTATTAGCTATTAATATTATATATTATCATTATATTTAATTAATTTATATTGTAATCATAACTGTAACCTAATATTTTTGATAAAAATCTTTCAGTCTGGTAGCGAGAGAAACGAAGAACCAGATGAGAAAGACTACAAGGCGCTGTATGAACTCTTAAAGAAGGAAGTTAAACAATTGCGCTCTTTACTCTCTACCTCCGAGCAACAGTTGCGTGAGGCTCGCGCTACGATAACCAGACTTTCACAAGTGGTAAGGGATACATTTCGATGTTCGATTAAACTTAATCATAATGGAAAATGAATCAGAAGTTATACAAGTTCACACGCTTGAAAACTTCGCAAACTCTTTCTTTATTCAAGCAATGTTTGTACGTGTTTCATTAAAAATATTTTTCTTTCCCGATTGCTATATTTATGGTAATCATGCTATGCGAACAGAATACCAGCATAGAAAAGTATTAGAAATTCAACTTACACAACTTGAGTAGCGTAAAAAGGCGGCAACACAATCAAATCGTGGATTGTGGCGAGGTTGTCTATGACCGCTGATCTCTTACCATCAAATAGAGTCTCCGGTCCCTGTTCTCTACAAAATATTGAAATATAATAATTGTAATTGTATAAGCTTTGCGTACATTTGTTCCTATGTAGTGTAAATAATTTTGATTATGTGGTCTTATAAAAGGGGAAATTAACATTTTGCTTCTTTGTGATAAAAATTCTCAGTGTCAATTTATCAACCAACTAGCTATGCGGTATGTCGCTATGTTAAATTAAATTTGTACAAATAATATACCGCTTAAATGCGACCTGTTTCCTAATTAAATATTTGCTTAAGAAGTAATGATACATTCTATTTATTTATGTTAATAAAATAAAATGAGTTGATGTTGTATTATTCGATGCCCCATTGGCTTTATGCGTCATGAAAAATTTGCGACCCCGTTTAGAGCGTTTGACTAATCTCCGCCCACCGGAGCACTAATTATGTCTACAGATGTCCGTTGACAGATTGGCTCGTGTTTTGGCTACCTGTACTCGTGAAATACCACTGTACTCTTTGAAACTAATGGTCCTTCAAGGACGTTGGTACTTTGGACAAGCGAATTTATTTCATTAGTTTTTATTTATAGAAATAAAGTTTTACATAATCATACGTTATTGTGTCTTAATCTTTTATTGTCTCTTATTTCAGAATCAGAACTCACTTTCTGAGATAGAGAAACGTGAAAAGAGGGCCATGGAAAGGAAGTTATCGGAAATGGAAGAAGAGCTTAAGGTATGATATAACTATTTCGAAAATCGATGACACAAATACATACACAGTACGTGTTATAATGTTGCATCTTTACTGGTGAGCTAAATAACGTGGTGCGCTTTCAATTGGTCGCGCTGTATGGAAAGCAAAATGGCGTAAAACTGAAGAACGAGTTGTAATGTTTGTTCATTTTATAGCAATTGCAAAAGCTAAAAGCTGAGAACGAAAGGTTGAGAGCTGAGAACCGTGCGCTTACGAGAGTCGTAAGCAAATTGACCAACTCTTCCGCTAAATAGGTAATGTGTTGGAATGAGCTCAGTGGCGACATACTGCGACGTTGTCATCTAATATTGCTACAGCTCCCCACTCTCTAACTCATTCTTAACAAATTCAACTACTGTACTTCAGATATCTGCAAGTTCTCAGTAGTGAGTGACCCTCGTTACATAAAACCCGGGCTATTCACATCGGTTCGAAACTCTTATATCAGACATAAATGAACAACTGTACATTACTTGTCCATTCAGATTGAACCAAATTTTAATTGGAAAAGAGCGACTGATCCTCGTCAGTGATGTTCTATACGACAATTAAGGTTTATTTAGTTGCAAATTATTGCTCTGCGTTTCCGTGATTCGAATCCCGGAAAACAATCAATTCAATTAAAGATTTTTTGTCTCAAACACTATACACAACGTTTTTAATGTGAACCGTCATCTACTTGTACGAATATAATAATGATCAGATACAGAATTAACTCGTCACTGTTATGATGTTTCATTGTTTTTGGACGAATCTTTTTCATTGTTTTCCACCCGTGGGAGAGCCATGCTGACGCACTAAGTGGGCTGGCTCGTCCGAAGTGATACCACGGGCTCACAGAATACTCGGCGTGAAACGGTACTTGTACTGTGTTTCGTTGAGGGAGTGTGGATATCGAAAGCCCTTATAAATGCCGCTTAAGTGGCGTAAACAAGCTGGCAACACAATCAATGCGCGGACTGTGGCGCAGTTGTTGATGGACGACGGTGTTTTCTTACCTTATAGTAGCCCCATCTCCTCCGTTGTTCGCTATACTATATAAAACAAGAATCATTGTGAATAACCCGGCTGACATTAAATGTCAACTTAAAGGAGTGAGTTTGAGAAATAAAAGTTTAGGTCACGCCATGTGCTGTTAGATTATTTCGTTTGTGTAGGTTCACCAAAATGTCACTCAAATGAAGTGTGGAATAGTTTTAGTCTTTATAACAAAACGACATTTTTAATTTTTAAAACTTAAAATCCAGAAACGTTTCCCTTATAAATGCGAAACTTTATATTAACTGTGTGCCATGCAGGTATGCTTTTATGTGTTTAACAATCCAATTTTTTTAAAAGTGTTTTGGTTGTGTTACATACGTTATATTTAATGAACGAAAGTATATATTTCTGTTTAGTCTTATTAATGTTTTGAATACGCCTTTTATCAATGAATTTAACACTTTGCATGTATACTGTGTTTTAGTTTGTTTAAATAGTCATTACTTAACACGTTCATTGATTATTTAACTAATACGGTGAAGTAGCCAACACTGCGACACAGTTCCAACACAAGATTACCAGAAAATTATTGTACATAGATCAATTAGTAAATAAGTTCTAGTTACGTAATTTTAGCACTCTTAAGATTTAAGACGTAATATAACGCCTAACTTCTTAATTCAACAATAACATATTTTACCTTTCTATTTATTCAAGCTCTATCTATAAAAAAAAGTTGCTTTAATCATTTCAATACGTTATTAAATTGTCAAAGATATTGACCGATATAGAATTGTCATAACTCTTAAATTCATCCTCTGTTTATTATTTCAGAATCAACAAGCATTGCAGGCAGAAAACCAGCGACTTAAAAACGAAAATGGAGCTCTAATACGAGTTATTAGTAAATTGTCCAAGTGATAATGGTGTGTTGCGTAATGCATTTTAAAATATAGTGAACTTCGAGGACGGCGAGTTGTTATTGAAAATTATATAATTATGCAATTTTATACTTTTATACGAATATTTGACTGTATTAACCTAATACGAGCTTCGTTTTTACATTCTGCAATATCGAGACCTGTTCAAATATTCGATCCGTTTTCTTCATCCTTCTACAGTATTATTATATATATATTTGACATTAGCTATCCTTAACTTTAGAAATTTTTATGAATCCTATTTCTTTTGTATTATTTAAACTGACATTCTGTATTATTTATTAAACAATCAATATTTGAGAGAAATAATTGGAAATGTGATATATATTACTAAATATATGAACATAGGCATATTAAATGTTTTAATATTTTGACATATAATTTAATCATATTCTTATGATGTTCATATTATACTGAGATATTTGAAGAAAAAAGTTTGTATATTGTGTACAATTTTATTTTTATATATCCAATATACATTACCCGATCATTTATGATGATCGGAGTCACGTGAAAATAATTTACCCATGCATACAAGTATTGTACAGGCATCATTAACGTAACACCATTAAGTTTAAAAACCTGAATCTAACTTAGGATTTACGGCACGTATTACTTAAAGATTATTAAAATTAATACAATTGCAATTTTTTTAAAAGACTCTCTCGCAAAGCTGTGTTGATGGCGAGAATCAAGGTTAGCCTGAAAATTAAATATTTGTATAAAATGCGAATAATGAAAATTGTAGCTCGCCACCGCTACACTCAAAACGTTCATGAATTTTTTCGACCGGCCCTTTTGAGCCTGTAACATTCTTTTATATGATATTGCGCTAATCGAATAAGTATAGAATGCCATAGCTCTTTTAAAGGGTGTTAATATTTATAATAATTAAGAATGTAACTATAATTGTTATTTGTAATGGCAAATTTTAATTTTTAATTAAATTCATTGATGATCGTCTATAAAATTTAATATAATTTATTATTTTTTTACTATGAAATTTTAATGTGTCATATCAATTGAAAACTGTTAAAAATGGATTTTTCGCTATAATTATGCAATTTATAATATTTCATTTATTCATACACAATTATATTCATTTATATCTCCTCTATCTTATAAAGTTGTCATTTTAAAATTTTACTATACAAGCCATTTTCATCTTGTTATTGTATGGTAATGTAATTAAAATTTGCCAGTTATCCTAAAAGCTGTAAAAGAAATTAAACTTAAGCACATTTCTAAGGGCCTTTGTGAATTATCATTGAATTTCTGCCAATTAGGAACGAAAGGGTTTTGGGAACATGTCATTAAGTTTTATTTCTTATTCCTATGACTGTAAATATAAGTATTAATGAAATAAGTATTTAATTTATTTTCCTTTTTTTTCAAAGTTGGTCAGTGTTTAAATTATATTATTTAAAATAGGGAATTCGCTTCGAAAATTATTAGCATTACAAAATATATTTATTGTTATTATAGGCATGTTAAGATGTTTTTTAATATTTTTTGTTTAGATATCTAGTTTATTGTTTCCTTGCCATTTCCCTATTTTAAAGTGATTGAAGTTGGAGAGTAAAAAAACATATGTACAAGTTGAGATTTAGAAATATATGTAAAGTTTGTATTATCTCGATTCAGTTGCAGTTGGGAAACGTAAAAAAATATTCAAATAAAAGATGCGGCGACGTCCCACCACACTGAGTCTACGGTATTTTTTTATAGTTTCTTTTGTTTTCTTACCATTTTTAAAACTCAACTTGTATACACATATGTTTTTTATTTATAATTATAGATTTAATTGCATCATATATAATTTCAAATTCAAATTGTAATTTAGATTTAAGATTATTGATTATATAAGTTACTTAATAATTTCTATTCACAAAGTAAAGTTATTATTTAAACATTTCTATATTATTTTAAGCAACATTTGTCAAAAACGTTAATAGAAAGAAAAGTTAAAATAAAGATGGAGATATAAATTCTTTCCGTTTTTTATTTCAATTAAGCATGTTATATTTGTGATTATTTATAGCTGGTTTTTTTTTCGCTAGTGAAATTATTATTTGCATATATAGGATTATATTCTAATACGAATTGTATTGTAAATAATAAGATACAATGAAAAAACTTGCCGTGTAGTTCTTAAAAGATCTTTCTCGGAATTCAATAATGATATTTAATAGACTAATCATGTGTAATTAGAAGAAAAAAAATGAATTTAGTGTGGAGAGCGATGATTGGTTTCCAACTGAAGGACTTGTTATGTCAAAATGGTTTCTTTAAGTACTTTACATTCGATAGTTATCTAGAGTGTGGACAGCGTGCTTGTAAATATCCACAGTAGACTTGGTACTGAACTAGCTTTATGGAAATACATAGTGGCGAACGAAGAGGTTCAACTAGAATAAGCGACACCCCTAGCCCTTGCAGAGCCGCGAGTGCGTTGCCGGCCTTTAAGGAACGCTCTTTTCTTGTAAGGTTTAGAAATACCTTTGCTGGTAGCTGATTCCACAGTGGTGGTTCGCGGCACAAAATGCCTCGCTCAGTTGTGTAACGACAGGTGAAAATAATGAAATGGCATTCTACGTAGATATTCGATGATGAAATTCAGCTACAGATAAGTTTTAATCCGAACAGGTGCTCCGAACATACCCCGTGTTAATGCTGTGCTGTGAATAGTTTATTTGATCTGGCGACCAAACAGTTGCCTTTACTTTTCTATGGGTAACCTTCGGTTTAGGTTATCATATGCGTATAGGGTACAGGTAGTAGACATTGTTCGTTTGCGATTATTTTGTATAGTAGATTTTCGTCATACGTCAGAATAAAAATTTCTTCATTCTTGTACATTTTTTTTGCAAACTTCAACCAGCGGTTCTTTGCTATTCAAATTATGAGGCGCCCTCATTGCAACTTTTTTAGTTTACCAAATTGATGTTTACCCAGAAAAGTCAATATGTCAAAACACCCTACTAATTCCTTTGTACTTTGATATTGAAGGGATTTCCTCGTTACTGTCAATTCATCGTCTATCTACTTTACGAGCAAGATTAATTCATCAAATTACAACTAAACTTTGCCTCGCGAAATACGTAGTAATGTAGACAACAAACTTATTATCTATAAAAACCAAAATTACTGACATTGTTGTATTTACATTTTTATTGAAAAATAACAATAATATACAGAAACACACCATGTACCTGTGACACGTTGCTTTTCTCTTGCGATAATGAAAACAATTAAAAAAAACAATCGTTCAAAGACTTCATAATTAATATTTACAATTAAGTGGCGAAGGCCTGTTAGGATACTTAAAGGCAAGTCTGCTTAAAATTATAAGAAATAGGACAACGTTAATAACGTAATAACTAATGAAATATAAAATAAATTGAAGCGATCATGAGACCTAAAGATCTCCTTAAGCCAATTTTGTCTAAGAAGAATTTTATAAGCAATGGAGTATTTATTTTGGCATCAAATTATTACATCTAACCACACTTATGTTTTTTAAATAATTATACGATAGGTACATTATTATCTTAAAATCTATTCGATATTATTAATAGCCACTCAAGTGTATTTTTTAATATTACATCCAAATGATTTGTACATGCTTATTTGCATGTATGCTGCATATTACGTAAATATCTTATGGTTAATTACAATTTTTAAGGTGTTTTAAAAAAGACAGTGAATTTTACATTTAATTAGGAAAATATTTTCCTATGAGTTGTTCGCAAAAGTAACATGTAAAGATTAAATGTTGTAAAAACCGTATCTTTACAAATCACTTTAGCAAACCCAGCGTGATTTTTGCTGGAATGTCACTTTATTGTGCGCTATGTTCGGTCACTAACAATTTCGCATATAGTTCTTATCTGGGATGGAAGTCTAAATCCATCTGCATAAAACTTCATAAGACTTCATGGCAACATATTTTCTTACAAGATCAAGAAATACTTATATTACAAACCAATTGTTATTTGAAATAGTGAACATTGGAAGAGGTTTTATCTTATTATAGTCATATCGTTGAAAAAACATGAAGTTTACAAAATTGAATTTCGACATCTTTGGTTATACTTATTATAATGAAAGTCTGTAACTTTAACATATTCCCAATGTTTGATATATTTACAATAGCATCTCAATATTTTTGAAATAAGTAGTTAGGGAATGGTAACCATAATAGTATGTACATTTTAATGATATGTCATAATATTGTAGAAAGTACAAAAATCACGCGGAGTTGATAACTTTTATCTTTAAAGAAATTATTGTAGTTATGTTTTGACGTAATTGCGTTCTATTTTGTAATATTATTACTAAAAACAAAAACTAATCGACTATGGTAGTTGCTATATATTCAGTAGCAACTAGAGTATATAAAATGTCTTAAATGCATTTTGAATTTACATGAATCCTTTTGTTTTCCTTTAAAATTAAATACAATTTTCAACTCATTTATTTAAAAAATCACATTATTACTAATACTATTCCACGCTATAATATATTCAACAAAAATGTTATCGAAGTAATTGTTTAATGAGTACAGGTTTCTATTTAAATTGTATCATATTATTCATATAAAATAATAGGGTGAAAGGAAGAATAAATATGTACTTCAAATAAATTATTCTGATGTTTCTTAAGTATCTAATAAAGTTTTGTTTTATCCTTAGAAACTCAAAAATAATTAATTTACAATACAATTCTCTTGTATCTGACACGTTTTAGCATACGTACTTTTTAGTATTAGGTACGTCGATTATATCATTATCTTTTATTCAATAATGTATCAGCGAACAGCAACGCCATTTATTGTGACCACAGCATTAGGGCCTGTAGGTTCTGGTTCGTAGGCGGAATCAGTATCACTTCGTCGCCCGTAAGCAGAATTTTCTGCAAGACTCCCGCTGTAAGGCGAGTCGTATAGATTATCAGTCACGTGGTCGTATATATGCCGGTTATTTTTATCGTGCAGGGAAGCATAGCTCATTACTGCTGCGTTTTGATCTTCTTTCCTCTCAGCACCTTCAATATTTTCGGTATTCTTTATAGGTGTAGCTTTTCGACTGGAAACATAAAATGGCTCGTTAAAATATTTACTAATTTATTATTACGATTAAATTTTTGTTGCTATATAGATTAGAAGATTTTTTTTACTTTTCAGCCGCTTTAAGCGACTAGAGAAAAGTTCATTCTAGTCGCTTAAATCCCTGAGATAGGCGATGGTGACACATCGACTAATCACTTCACACCGTGTCATGGTAATGTAAGGGTATCCACCAAACAATAACGGTAACTTTTAAAATTTTCAAGGTAGATTTTCTTAGGTTTCTTAAATACCTTAATACTATTAAGGACGTAAATTATTTCATAAATTCGTTTAAGAAGTAGGACGTTAAAGTTCCACGTGATTTAAATGTTTGTAAAAAACTTACAGTCTTAAATAAATGACGCCTAGTAACATAAGTAAGAAGAGTACAACGCCGCAGCCAACGCCAACGCTCAATGGCAAAGTACCACTTTCTGCTGCTTCGTTCTTAGCGAGTTCACAGCTCGGTTCCTCGCCTGACCACTTCCCATCTTCTAGGCATTTACGCAAGAAGGGTCCAACCCTCTGATATTGCGGAAGACAATGGTATTCTATGGAACTACCAAATAACGTAGAACTATTCGATATAATAATGCGACCATTTTCCATAATACCAGGAGATTTACAATCGATGGCTGGAAGAAAAATGTGTTATTTAGACTGATAATTTTAAAAAATTAATTCAAATTTTTTAAATTATTAATTTGTAATTAATTTAATTTTTTATATCACTTACGAAAACAAACAGGTGGTGCACCACTCCATTGGCCCTTTGATAAACAAGTACGGGTTTGGTTACCCTTTAAGCTATAACCTCTTTCACATCGGTAATGAGCCTCTCCTTCGACGCTTAAAGTTGACGTCACAACAACGAGACCTACGCTACCCTTAATCTGAATGGATGGATCGTTACATGTTATTTCTGCAAAAAGATTACAATAATTATTCGCCTAATCACCTTATCATACATGTAAATATGTGACTAAGTGCATATATGTTACAATTTTACGTAACTTAGCTTTATTTAATAACAAACTTTGAACACCTAGCAATATTGTGCCCTAGTAACTAACACAAAACATGAAATAAACTAAAGTAGCCAAAAGCAACAACTAGAGAATTGAAAGATATAATTCACCTTTGCAAAGAGGTGCTTCAGAACTCCAGGTACCATTGTCTTGGCACAATCTTCTGGAAACACCATCTAGTTGCCAATGCTCCTCACATTCATAAAGAACTGCCGCTCCGTAATAAGTAGCATTAGTTGCCAGCGTAATTTTGCCATTTTGCAATCGAGCGGGGTTCCCACAGTCAACGTCTGACAACAAAAAACAAAAAGATAATATACAAGCAAATATGCGTGACTAAATTTGTTAATTTATTATCAGCAAACTTTTATTGGTTTATTAATTACAAATTAACGCAACAATGCTGCTTTTCATATGACATGTGGAATTTCTTTTATTTTATTTATTCTTTTCTTATATTTTCTTTACTATTATTACGGACAAAAACAAGTGCTATTAAAATTAATAACCGTACAAAAAACCTTCCAAATTTTTATAGTAATAGTATCTCACATTGACAACGAGGTGTAATACCGCTCCATTGTCCGTTGTCCTCGCATGTTGACAAACTCTCACCCACAACTTTGTAACCTCTTTCACAGCGATACTTTACTAGCGCTCCGATCTGGTAGGTTTGACGGGAACTAGCAGATGTACGAATAAGCGTACGCCCGTGAATGCGGTCATTACCTGTGACTGACACAATGCTATTTTCAGCCACAATTGGCTCTGGACATCTTATTTCTGTAAACAGTGAATTTTACCACGTATAATTTATACATGCTTTGGTTGTGTATGTTAAAATTAGAGCAATATATAAATAGATATTGTTTATTTGTCCATCGCGTCAATTGTATCTTCTTGAGGAATAAATCAATTTCGATGTTATTTCTTCGACGGTACAGGGTTTGGTATCCGGTTTGGGATGGTTTTATAGATTGTACTTGATCTTTGAAATAATGACCGGACTCCCACTTTTTTATGAAGAAGGTGGCAAATGAGTAGAAGGCTCATCTACGCTACACGGTCCTTGGTGTGTCCATTGGGCACTTGTGCACTGTCGGCCTTTAAGGGAAGGGACACTCTTTTGAAGGTACTGTATTCGGTCACGTGGAAAAGCCATTCTGGAGCTTAATCAGTCGCACTACTTTTACTGTATTTCGTTGAATGAAAGAAGACACGGAACTACTACTAAGTTTAGCTTATTGGGTAGACGGTGTAGAATGCCAGAAACACCACTAGAGCGTGCATTGCATATTGGTTGCCCTAGGGTGACCAAATAACACAAAGCAGTATTCCTCCAGTAATAATACATGGAGAAATATTATAACAGATTGATTATACTTGCCTTCACACCTCGGTGAATATTCACTCCACTGAAAGGTCTCCAAGCAAGTCCTCCTTACGGGGCCTACGAGTCGGTAATTATTCGTGCAAGAGTACTGTATGACGCTGCCTAAGTGAGTAGTACCGTTCAACAATTTAGTCATTCCGTAAGGTAATGTTGCAAGCTTGCCACAATCAATATCTGTGTGGTAATAACATGTTATAATTAATACTAATTTTCAGTCAATTTCTCAAATATTCAGCCATTTTCTCTCTACGTAAAATCGTGTTGCAAAAGTGAGATAAAATACTTAACTTATCAGAGCTTTGTAAGTGTTGACGATGTTTTATTACTTTTACATGATAATGCAGTAATTCTTTACATAAAGACTTCATTTAGTGATTTTGTAAAAATGTTTCATAAAAAAATATTTGGTTTTATTCATTTATTTTTGGGAGATTAAACAGAGATTAAACTGCAAGAGTTGTACGACATGGAGTATTCGCCTTTACCCCGCCAGACCGAAAAAAACATATTGCAAAAAATATTCTAAATTATATTACTTTTGCCGATTGCGTCATTGTTATTTAACAGATTAATATGTAAGTATTCTAGTAAGTTAAAGTAAAGTAAAAAAAGATATTATAAACAAAAATCAAGTCATCAATCAAGTTGAATTTACGAAAAAAAAATTTTTCATAATTATATCAAAAGTTTGTAAAATATAACCTAATGCATTCCTTGATAAAAACGGGCGTCAGCATCTTTCGGATCTTTCACTACATTAGTATGAAAGACCATAAGTTATCGAATCAAGTCACCATTAGTGGTGACTTAATCTTTACGATGGCGACTTGTGAATTATGCCTAATTTTTTCTAACACATCAAAACCATTGCCTTCGGGTGTACCCCGCGTTTGTAATTACCCACTCTCCTCTACCTACACAAATTATACTTCTCAAACACCCCCGTAAATATTAAATTATAGAGGCGACTTCTCGTGACCAATAAGATCTGTTTATCGTTTAAATGTATTTGGTACATACATTCGCAATTAGGGGATTCTCCTGACCATTCACCATCCGGTTGACATATTAAGCTTTGCTCGCCGACCAACTTATGCCCTTTCTCGCAATGAAAGTCGATAGTTGAATGCACATTATAATCATATGCTTCCATATAACCACCAGTCGGAACTTCCGGGGTATCACATGTTATCACTGAAAAAAAAATTTTATTCACTCAATATTCATACGTGTGTTAGAATACAGAACATATTCAGATTAGTATCATGAAGCTTACATTCACATGTTGGTATGTCATGGGACCATTTTCCATCTCGGTTGCATGTTAAAGTCTCAGCGCCAGCTAGCCAGTAATCGGTTTCACAGTTAAATTGTGCAAGAGAGCGATACGTTGTCGTGCCGTTTAGTAACTTAAATGATCCCTTATACAATTGAGCTGGAGTTCCGCAATCAACGTATTTACATGAAGGAGTACTACCACTCCATACTCCTCCGAGGGTACATGTCACGATCTATAACATAAAAATCAATTAAGCATAATTATTATAAAGTAAAATTGATTAATATTGTATTTTCAAAAATACATACCGACTGTCCAAATAGAATGAATCCATTCTGGCAAGCATATGTCGCTAAGGAACCGGCTTTGTGCCCGTCGACAGAAACGGTAGCGCCAGTTACAGCCGGTGGTTCAGGACACCAGTCGAAAAGACATTTGGGTGCCTCTCCATCCCAGACTCCTTCGTCTCCACAGACTCTCTCGGGCTCCCCAATGAGCGTATAATTCTCTCTACAAGAGTAAACAGCTCGAGCCCCATGTGTCGTGCGGTCGTCTACTAATTTTACGTCACCGTCTTGAATTGTGGTTAAACCACCGCAATTCACATCTGAGTCAAAAGATGATATTTTTAAAACTAAGGTTAAAAACTAGGTAGTTTAATATTTCCTAATATAAATAAGACTTTATGTATTTAGTAGAGAATACATAAAGTTTTAAATAACGAACTTTCCTGGGAGAAGTTCAAAGGAATAAGGTATTGGCTGTGGCTTGTCAATTCATTAAGATAAAAACATTAGGAAAAATATTGACAGAGTTAGTACCAGAGCTGACGTAAATTAACTAAATAGTTCCTCGAAATAAAGATAAGCTTGACATTTTACTATACAGGCTGCAAAAACTAGTAATACTTTTGTGGGTCAATTGTATACGTTTTTGTAATAAACTGCCCTCCCACGTAAGAGATTTATTTTAACTTGTTAAAATTTAAGGATATCATTAAACGGAAATTGTGTTTGAAAGCATATTACAATCATCATCATCACCATCATCAGCCCATTCAAGTCCACTGCTGGACATAGGCCTCTCCTGAAGACGCCCACCTGTTGCGATCTTGAGCGATGTGATTATATTGATCATATTACAATAGAGGTAATGAATTTCTGAATGATAAGAGGGCATGGCAATGAGTCGATCGCTCTACTCATTTTTAACTAAATGGTGGATATTTAAAGATAGTGTGATGCGCAATATGCTTTTTTATCTATAGCGGACAACAGACACCGGAGAAGGTGGCTGTCTCTCTGTATGGTAAGGAACACCGCCGCCCACGAACACCCGCGTCACAGTCCCCGCATTTGTTGTGTTAACGGCTCAGATATTCTCACTCACTCTGCTAAACACAGTAAAAGTACCGTTTCACGCTGAGTATTCTTTGATTCTGAGTATTCTTCCCGTGATATCACTTCGGATGAGTCGGCTCAATCTGTGCGTCAGCATATGCTTCAGCATGGCTCTCCCACGGGTGCGACACTATTAAGACACTCGCTCGGCCACTGTCAAGGCCCTCCAGAGTCCCAATAAGTTATAAATTAAATTATAATTTATAATTATCAGGATCGGGATTCGAACCCGATATCTCTCTCTTCATGGTACACTTTTTAAAACGGTATAGCTACGAGGTTCTCAAAAATAAAGTTAAAAACGTTCTCATCGAAGTGGTACATTTTGAAACAGCTTTATTGTGTTATTGACTATAGAGCTTCTTTTGTCTAGTGTTGTATTGTATTCAACTTACTCATTTTCCGTATTTCTGTACATGTCGACGCGCAATGGGTTTTTTGTGTGCGAATTTTTACCATAAACAGATTGTAGAAATTTTTTTTTGAAAGGACTAATTACCGAGTTTCCTGCTTGTTTTTCTTGGTAAAGTCTGCTTTCCGAAAAAGTTGTTAGTTGTAAAGTAACGTTAATCTTTGTTCCGTTTCGACAATCCGTTAATTTAAATGAAGATACTTTTTACTTTACTTTCATGTAGATATACTTTTTTCACAAGAATTTAATGCTGATCAATTTCTGAACACTAAATACAGGTAGTAAAATATATAGTTAATGGAGTTTATGATATCACTAAAGCGTAAAAAGTCGGCTACGCAACCAAAGTGCGAAGGTGATCTCTTACCATGGAGGAGATGAATCTGCTCCGTTGCCCACTAAACCATAAAAAAAGAATTAGGATACTTACATCTGCAACTGGGGGCTGCACCTGACCAGAATCCATCCTTTTTACACTCTCTTGTCTTATCTCCAATCAGCATGTGGCCTTCTGGACATTTATAAGCGATCTGGGCATCTACTTTGTAGCTGCTCCCTTCGATGGTAGTGTTTAGAAGTTTATCGGGACTTCCACAAGATGGCGGCACTGGTTAAAAAACAAACTGTGTTATATAATCAGCAAGCAATAACAAACACTTGTATTTTCAAGCAAACACAATATATATTCTGTCAAGAAAGTATCAAAATTTTATGTACAAAATTATTATAAAGCGAATAGTAAATTTTTATTGGCAAAAGTGATATAGCATTTAAAATCTTGGAAACTACACAGTAAGAGTGTTAGTATTGAGTATAGAATCATGAATATTATAATTAATATTTGCTTCGCCATGGTCGGGTAAACAATGATACTTATATCTGGAATGTTTCACATTGATTTACTTTCGCTTTGCTGGCTATGTGAACACAATATACCATTCTCATAAGACTGGTATTTTTTATCATTTTAGACATACAGTAGTTAGGCATTAGCATTATATAAATTTATACCAAGAGCATTTGAATTTCGCAATTGCATTTTTTCTGTGATTATTTTAATTTTCTTATCCGTTCTATATTTATAATAAATATTTCTGATAAATAAACAATGTTTTAACAGTTTACGGGCGGAATAAAACAATGTAAGTTAAAAAATTATATACAATGTTATATTTGCAAGTGGTTTAAAGTTCACCTCATGGCACGCCCCTTGTTACCTTTCCCACAAAGTTCAAACTGTCGCAATTGCGTTATTAAATAATGTTATAGATATGTACCTATTAATGAGACACTCACGGTACTGGCAGATCCAGTGCAAATAATCCAGTTTACAGCCAACGTCATTCCAGAGCCAGGCTCTACCACCATCCAATACCGCACAGTTTTGTTCACCATTGTAGTTGTTCGGCTGATCCTTTCCCCATGTTGGCTTGGAAACTATTTCACCTAAAAAATAATTTTGCATATTAATAATAGCCTACCTTTATTATTATAAAATACTTTATAGGTTTTTAAGCGCACGTACGTTAAGAAAGATCTTTTTGAGTTTTAGATTAATATAGATCTTACCATCTACCCATTTCCAGGTTCTTGAAGTGAGGCCGGGTTCTTTTTGTGCTCCTATCCAAACTAGTTGCGTTTTCAGTTGTGATTTACGTCTTTCTAATTCTTGAATAAGATAACTCGAAGTTGCGCCCTGTTTTAAAAATACCTTTATATAATCTCAACTTTTTAAATGTTTAGAATGGAAATATGTGCATGGACAACGAAGCAGATGGATCTCCTATGAATAACCGCGCCACAGTCTTCGCATTGGTTGTGTTGCTGTCTTTTTACGGCGCGGCACTTCTTACTTCTTTTAAGCGGCACATTTACGGGACGTTTTATATATTCGTACATGCCGTCCAAATAGTGTTTCAGGATATGCTTCAGCATGGCTCTCCCACAGGACATTTGTGAATTGTTAATAGAAAGAAAACTTGCTGAAACTGGACATGATTTAGAAGGCTTACATGAAAACCGTTTATTAAGTCCCCTCCGTGCGACTGGCATTGGTTTCTGGCATCATCGAACGATGCGCCTTTGGCAACATTAAATTCATAGCAAGTCCTGGAGAAAGCTGCTAACTCTATGTCTGCCGATGCTCCGATTGGCGCACAGCGATCATTAGAGAATTCTGTCACATAGTTTATAATTTTAATTAAACTTATCTAACATGTGTATTATCGTTTAATAAATAATTGGTAAAAATTATTTAGTTATATGTATATTATATTTGTATTTCTTCTATTGTAAACTATACATAAATTTATATATAATATTTATTAAAATACGTTTATTAACTCGTATGCAATTATAATAAACAAAGTATGACGAATACTTCACATCATAAGTTCTATATTGAAAGTTGCATTTTGTTTGTTTAGGAAATACTTACCCTCGGTTGTGAATACTTCAACTTCGCATAGCGACAGCGATCCTTCAACTCCGACAAGTTGAAGAAACACATGTTGTCCGATTAGCGGTCTGGCACATGTGAACGTCTTTGTTATACCTTCATCTATTTAAAAAAAACCTATTGTTAACGTCAATGTTAAAAATTATTGGGGATTCATAGAAAAAAATATATCTCAATGTATTTATATAGAGTACATATAGATATGGATATACATATAGATGAATGAAACTATAGATTCGCTAGAATCAACTTCCAATCAAACCAATACGAATTAGGGGCCTTCAAGAAAAGAGCAGACATATTCCATAAGGGCCGGCAACTCACCCGTGGCTCTGCAAGAGCTCGGGGTGTCCATATCTGAAGGACCGCTTACCATAGTTGAGCCTTCTGCTCGTTTTACACCATTAAAATAAAACTTATAAATCAATATTAAACAAAGATATTGTATTAATTCTATAAAAAGAACCAGAGTAACTATCATCTTAAACAGTGAAAATACTGTACGGGATATATCTTATTTCTGTTTAATATCTCGGTTCGTTTGGGCCATTCACTCGTCCAGCTTACGTCAAGGTCATCTTAACAATGGGCTTGGCTCCTAGCTTCCTACTCGACAATAATAAACGATTAGTGTTATTGCAGCCATGTTCCATAACCCATATGGATGGACGCATCATCGCTTAATTAGTATAAGACGTTTGCCGACAATTAGCAACTATATAGGCTGGTATGATCTTGTTAACAACTGTTTAATTTTAATTGTTGTAAGAGGAATAAGTTAAGAGCATCAGTCTCATAATATTTTAATCATGTGATTAGCTAAGAAATGTAGATATATCCATGTTATTTTAATATCGATAATAATATCCAATACGATTTGGGGGCCTTTAAGAAAAGAGCGTACACATTCCTTAAAGGCCGGCAACCCACCTGCGGCTCTGCAAGGGCTGGGAGTGTCCATGGGCGGACCGGCGGACCGGCGGACGGGCGGACCGCTTGCCATAGGTGAGCCTCCTGCTCGTTTACCACCGATTGTTTAAAAAAAATATAACAGAATACATTCGAACTCTATTATTATTTAAATTCTAATTTAGTTATCAATAACTGTGTATGTAATCAATATAGTCAGGTTTGAATACATTTTACTGACGTATGAATGTAGTATGAAATAAATTTTTGACATTAATATTTGCACGAACTAAAATTATTTTTCAATTAACTGGACACATTTGTAAGCGTGGGAAAAGTTTAACACACCTATTAGCCAATTGAAGATGAAAAAATGAACGAAAGACAAAAACCGCATGAAGCGATATAGTTCTAAAAATGGTACTATCAATACGTCTTTGGAATTTTATTTATGTGTTATCATAATTTAAACAGCCAAGTAACCTTGGCTTAACCTTTTAAGTAATGTTTTTAATTTTAAACCGAACAGTTTTTTCGCATCTGAATAGCAAAATAAAGCAATGAAATATAAAATAAAAGGATGTTGCATTCAAATTTATTCCTATCATTTACAATCTTCACGAATAATTGTATCTATTTTGACTGTAAACTTCCCAAGAGTTCTTGGACCAATTAGTCAGTCTGTGTAACGCTTTAGATATTAGGTTACGCAAAATTACTCTTTTCATAATGTAATTGACGTGTGAGCGGTTCACTGCGCTCTATTAATATTCAAATTATCTATAAATTATGCATGCTCTCATATTTTAATTCTTTGGAAAGTGACGTAATCTTATTACTAGAAGATTATGGATGAAAGCGATTTGTTGAAAACAAATTATAGAAGAGCGTCTGTGTAAACAAATATTAGTTTATTTTATTATAAAAATTATGTTTTTGTTCGTTACTTAGGATTATAGCTGGTAAATTTTCAAAAATTAAATATAGAAATAACTCAAGCACAAACTTTGTTTCTGTGTTAGTTATTAGGCTATAGTCGAAAGAATTTTTATCCTAAAATTCTCGCAAGTGAAAAATCGATGAATATTTTTAAGTCTAATTTAAGGTCAAGGCTGCATATTGAATGAAGATTGGCATTATCTATGTTGCTAACTGTGATAGACAGGCGATCGCAACATTAGCCTGTTTCTACACCGGTTCTCAAGTGAACGCTCGGAGTGAGAGCCTGCGAATAACGCTTTCCACTTTCTTCTAATTGATGGGCGCTATCGCTGATTTCATTCAATGAAAATGTTCATTCTTAAGAAAGCTCTGTGAGCTTCTTTTATAAGTCCACAGATATTTGCGAAATGCTTTTGTTATAATATGTTAATTATTTTTATTTAACTATTGCGGCTAGGTTCATAATATTCATAATACATACTTTTGTTGAATCAAATCTCAGACAAAATTTCTACGAGTTTTTTATCCGCCATGCTGAAGCATATGCGGACGTAATAATTGGGCCGGCTCGTCCGTGGTGATGCCACGGGCTCACAGAATACTCAACGTGAAACTGTGCTTGTACTGTGTTTCGCTGAGTGACTGAGAATATCGTAGGCCCTTAAAAATACTGCTTAAGTGACGTAAAAAGCCGGCAACACAACAAAAGCGCAGACAGGAGCGGTTGTCCATGGGCGGCGGTGTTCTCTTACTATATAGGAGAACCACCTGCTCCGTTGTCCACTTTACTCTAAAAAAAGTTCAATGTCTTATGATTATTTTCTACTCCTACACTATCGCTACTACACTTAATTATAAAACATGTTTTTATAAAATTAAACATTCTTTTATTATAATTTTAAATTTAAAAAGTACTGGCTGTACTATTTGTCTAGGCAGGCGGTTGAGTAATAAGTGCCTTGAGTAATAAATATGGAGATCGTAAACAGAATTAGAACGCTTTGGGATCAACTGTTAATAATGTTTATGCATTGTTCTCAAAAATAGATTATTATAGTTCTGTTAAATCTCAAAAATATTGACCTATTTCATACATTGCTCAATTTACGATAGGGTCTCGCAATGTAAATTATTTGTGCATACATTTTAGTGCTGAATTGTTATCTTTCTTTCCTGTCCCAATAAATGAGAAAATACTGACAATATTAGTTAATATGATGTTTAACGAGTGACGCGTGAATGTTTGAGTCACAAAGGAACAAAAATAATTATAGCAATTGATTAATTGTTATTTTGTACTCAATTAATGTTTACATCACTGAGAAGGTAATCACGCGAGATGTGCGGGGCGGTAATTACTTACCTATTGTTCCAGGAAACCATGCGCATAAGGGATTTCTCTGTAGATCAGTACTACTGTTACCTACTCGAATCTCAAGATCTTGTAGAGGTTGGTGACCTAGGAGTAAAAAATATAGCATGAGTGTGTTTCTTTTTAGGATAATAATATAAAATCTTTACAAAATACAAATAAAACTACTGAACATTCGCTTTTTCCAATAGTTATAAGGTCGCTTGCTAAATATTTAAAACTAAACAGTCACAGAATAAACTTATAAGTAAATATACTCCAGTGGCAGATTTCAATGTATGAAAAATAATTTTAAAAAACTACACATGTAATGAAATGTTTGTTTATTTTAATTTTATCATAATTAAAGCGGTTTAATTTTTAAAAACCACGTTCTCCAAATGGCGGCCATCGACGCTGACACACTCTACGAGTCTAGCACGCATATTTTCAAAAACGCTTTTATAGAGAGAGTGCTTCGGGAATCTTTTTGACTTCAGCTCGAATATTTTCTTTAAGTTATGGCGAAGTTCTGGGATTTGTTTTGTAAACGCAAAAAAAAGTTGCAAGGGCTTAAATCGGATGGTGTAGGGAGTCATTGTATGGTACCGTTCCGAGATATGTTTTTCAGGAAATAACTGCCGCATGCATGGACACTGTTCCAT
>DWCF01000705.1:0-40167 GCA_018230265.1 Delias oraia | reverse complement strand
TTACCAAATAAGTTATTGATTTTTGTTATAGAATATTTTGTTTAAACCTATATATTTCAAATCATAATAGACATGGTTCATAGATTATTTATAAAGAGATTTTGAACCATGCATGAGGTTTTCTTATTGGCTTTTTTATTTATTGTCTTCTATTTTATTTGTTAATTGTTTCTGTAAGATAGTAGTTGTAAATATTACAAAAGTCTGATGCTTTAATTACCTTATAGTAATAATGTGTTATTTTTATTACATACAATATACTTACTTTGCTTTGGCTTCAATTTAAACATCCCATTAAATATATATAATGGCCAATTAAGTGTAGACAGCGTCATAGAGATTTGTTATGAATAAGGTTTAGTAATCTACAGAGTTCCCATTCAAGATAAAATTAAAACAACTGCTTATTTAATTTTAATTAAGTTCATCAATTATATCTGATTTCAGCACATATCCTGTAGCATTGTTTTTTTATTTTTATGTCTGAAACAATAGAAATATTGAGTAAAATCCAAGGCTAGTTAAATAGTCTTAATACTAGAATATCATTTCATGATAATTTTGTGAGAATTAAGGAGAGGCTTACATTTGTTTAGTAAACGAATATTGGTTTGACACATCGTTACTAAAAAAGTAGTAAAACATTTTTCATAATAATATTAATAAGGATTTATTGCTAGCCCTTTAGGGATATGTATGCTTTTTTTTTGAAGGCCCCAAATCATATTGGTTTGTAAATACATCCGCAGGCAGCTGATTCCACAGACTGGTGATGCGCGGCACAAGGTGCCTTAAAAAAACGCAAAACCTCCTTTTTATCTCATTTTGTTTACATTAATAATAGGCATTTCGTATTCCTATTTACAAATAATTTCTTTGTTTATTTTTTTCTTTCTCTGTTATAAATTGCAGGTTTATTTAGTTTTAGTTTTAATTTGCAAGTATGAAATTGCCTGCAAGTCCATATTTCCTTCCTTGTTTCTAAAACTAACGTTAGCCAAGTTTGACGAATAAGAAATAATATAATAAACATTAAAAAATATTAAATTCATTAAAAAGCACTTTTCACTTCGCTTTCAAGCCTTTTTGTAATTAAGGGTAGTTGAATAGTGACGACACTCAAAGCGTAAAACTTCTTTTTCAAGTCGTATCGAGTTTTCGTTCATTTTGTAAAAAATATTCAATTTTTTGAATACTCTTTTTCATTATTTTATAACGTGTGTTTGTAGAGTACGAAGGCATTTTTAAAAAAATTTTGTAACGCTATTAATATTCTCAATATGGGGGAAAAAATTAACTACATTCAGGAGAAGGCTAAAATATGTCCGACCTTTTATTTTATAGACTACAAATATCAGGCCATTTCTCGCTTCATTAAATTACCTTCGGATTTTTCTATAAGATATAATTGTCTGGCGCGGTGACGAGTGCATGGAAATTATTTTAAGGAGCAAACGAGTTCTAAATATAAATTGGGAGATGTGATGTCATGAAATCAGTCCTACGTATATTAACTCGCGAATACTTATGACATCATTAATCTATGTATCAACGATTAAATACCTATTGCATAATGATTGTAGTTACTATGTTTTTATTTAATCCTTGACTTTAAGCCTTGCGTGTTTAGCCTGCGTGGTCAATAACGTCCTATTTCTCACAAAAAGTCGAATCTACTTTAATAAAGTTTCAGTAAAACAAAATTATCGAAGTTCTAAAATTCATTTGAAGCACATAAATATTGTAAGTTATACACGTTAAATAAGCAATAAAGAAATTAATGGTTTTATCTATGTGGGAGAGCCATGCTGAAGCATAGTATCTTCTTCTTCATCAGCCCATTCAAGTCCACTGCTGGATATAGGCCTCTCCCAAAGACGCCCACTCGCTGCGATCTTGAGCGATCTGGATCCATCGGTTGCCCGCGACCTTCGTATATGCTGACGCAAAAATTAGGCCGGCTCGTCACACGAGATACCACGGGCTCACAGAATACTCAGCGTGAAACGGTACTTCTACTGTGTTTCGCAGAGTAAGTGAGGATATCGGAGTCCCTTAAAAGTGTCGCTTTAGCGTGGCGTAGATGTCCATGAGCGGCGGGGTTCTCTTACCATATAGGAGACCCAACTGCTCCGTTGTCCGCTATAATATAAAAAAATCTATGTACTGATTATTATTATTATTATAGATCAGAATATTATGTCTAATTACAGCTGAAATAAATCCCGACCGAATTCTCATAAAAAAACTCACATCGAATATCAAATAATGAAATATAAACTAAAAACATTTAATGGTATGGCAATTATTATAAGATAAATTTTGCTTTTAAATATTGTAAGATTATTGATAGCAATTGTTATTGGATTTATTCAATTTGATAATTACAAATACGTAGACTGTCGACGTAATTATTTGATGATGCTTATTTTATTCATTTCTCTTGCGTTAAATTTAAAATTCTTAAAATGGATAGTGCTACAACGCAAGATTCGCCTTTGTTGCTTATAAAGTCACGGAGTAGACGTGTATATTTCTATGCGAAAGAAAAGAGTTTTAATCTAATTTGTCATGTTATTGTAATTATCACGGCAGAAGATTAAACACGTTTCCGTTGATGTAGTAATTGCGCTTCCACGGACAGAAGATTTTTTAATAAGATTCATGTATATTATTATATGGCCACTTATGTTACTACACGTTCGGAAAAGATTTAGTAATTTCAGCTTTGATTTGTATTTTCAGAGTTAACTTTCGATGTAAATTTTCAATAATTAGTGCATCATCATCATCATCATTTCAGCCGTAGAACGTCCACTGCTGGACATAGGCATAGACATTGGCATACAATTAAATAATTCAAAAAATATAGTAACTATATTGAATTAATTAGATTCATACAATTTATTTGCATCGTTCGTTTCTGTGAATATCTTTGTTTCTACATTTATGTTTTATTAAATTTGAGTGAGATGTAGTGAACAGAGATCTATAAAATCTACAATAGTCGATGATGTTAGCATTTGTCATAGGTTGGAAGTTGGCCAGTCGAGACAGACGGTGTGTGACTTAGTAGTGACGCCATATATATCAATGTAGGTCTACAACGCGTTTTGGTGCCAACTGTAAAAGTTCATAACGTTTTGGCAACTGTAGCTATTTACGTTTAGCGTATACATATCTCTCATTACGACGTTAGAAGCACCAGGTGTTGGGTGGCAAGTGATCCGTTAGGTAGTTAATATGACAGGTGCATATTATTTTAAGAGGTTAAAAATAATTCATTGTGCTAATATGTATTATAATTTATAGGTAGTTTTTCTTTGCTGTATTCACTGGTCTTTTTACCGGAGGGTTTGGTCAGTGAAATTAATTAATAGTTGAGTCATACCCCACGGGGGTTAAATAAGGACAATATTTAAATCGAGTTGCTATATCTTTTAACCAAAAGTTAGAAAGCGATTTCTTAATGAAATTTGTGACACTCCGTTCTTATAGAGTAGTGAAATATAATTTAGAAATTGTACATCTTGGTTTTGTAAATTAAAAAATTACAAATATTAGGTGTAGAAATTTAGAAGCCACAATTTATATTGATTAAATATATAATGTTAAATTAATAATGATTACATTAAATATATAAGCACGTAGAGCGGATGACCGATGGGGCAGAAAAGTGTTAGAGTGGAGACTACGGACCGGCAAACACAGCGTGGGACGTCCACCCACAAGTGGACAGATGACCTTATAAAGGTCGCCGGAAGACGCTGGATGTAGGTCGTCTCCGACAGGTATTCATGGAAGTTCAAGGAGGAGGCCTATGTCCATCAGTTGACGTCTTACGGCTGAAATGATGAAATATATAATGCAGTACAACAACAAATCAAAACATCAAAATGTAAATTACATACTGCTATTTCCAATAACAAGTTCTTAACATAGATGGCAGTAAGCGAGAAGATGATACATGTTTTGTAGAGGCAGTTTTCAGTCTTTTTAATGCCTATAGATGGCGCTCTTACCATACAACAATCATACACACATATATATATATATGCACACATATATACATACATACACAAACATCAACATTTTCCTTACATTTGAATAGTAGAGTGCTCCGTAGCAAACCAATAATAAAGGTGTCGAACGGAGTCACGCAGCTCAGATAGTCTATCACGGCAATATCTACAGCTTTTCTATTCCTTCGATGATGATAAAATGTTTTTGTATGTTTAGTGCGGTCATATACCTTGCCCTCAATGTAGGTTGAACAAAATTGTATTTCTTTATTCTTTTATTATTATAATAAAACCTCGAGGGGCTCGTAAAAAGTTATGCATATTTAAAATTTTATAATTACGCAACGCCATCTAGTAAAGTGATTTAAAACCTACGTACTACAATGTCTCTACAAATTACGTTAAGATGTCGCTACTGAACTTAGCTTTAAATTGATTATCTCACTTTGAAACTGGTTTATATAATACTATTCTATTTACGATATAATTATTGTATTACATAACTTAATTTATATTATTAATTTGCTTACATTTGTATGTCGTAGATATTATACACTTAATTTTTTTTTCGAGAAAAGTAAAATTGTAAAATATACACAACAAACCTATATATGTATTAATATAATAATGATTTTAGAACGATCTATTCTACAATCATACACGTTCCGGCTGATCAAATCACACAATTCCAATCACACAATCTCCCTAGAGGATAAAAACAAAAGATCTGATGATAGATTCTGTGTAGGGACCCCGCTAAAAACCGCCTACGCGAGAAACGGAGGCGAGTACCGATATATGTGGCAAACACCACCTCGGTGAGATTCCGATCGGCCGCGCAGCGGCACAAAAAAGTCTCTCGACGGGCCTACGGCTCGCTCCATACTCCGCGAGAAGCTGTAAAAGCCTTATGCCAACAGTGTTAATAATTTCAAAAAAAATCTACTATCACATCGTATAGTAAGAAATAATAGTCTACTACTTTTAAACGGGTATATACCGCAGTAATTTTGTCGTCATAAAAGCTTTTTCTTAAAATGTTCAAATGGAATTTCTTTGTTAAACATGATATTGAAACTATTAAACCTTTGTACCTAGCTTATTATTAGTAGATGCTAGAAGACGAGTTACTTTAATTTATAAGACGTAATAATAACGACTTAAGTTTCTGCTTTTCATTTGTTTTTTTTTTGTTAAGAGATTCATTCGGTCACTCTCAATGAGTCTCCTAACATTTTTCCTATTCCTTAGTGACATATAAAGTTCAGTGATCTGTCATAGATATTTCAGTAAAAATAAAAAGCTTACTATATTATAACATACCTAGTTAATGACCTTTTCTTTGTTTTTTATTCGCATGTATTCAGCATTGGTATAAATATTTTACTTCAAGGTCTAGACCTTGAAGTAAAATTTTAAATTAATTTCATCTTGCAAATAGTGCAAGTCTTGTTACTTTTTTTACGCACTTACTTTATTTATTATTAATTTGTTTATTAAAAGTTAGACTTAGTTATTCCAAAAGAAAAATTAATTGTAGAGTCATAAATATGAATTTGCTTCAAATGATATTCTTTTAAGACCATCAATATATATTTCACATATCGTAGCTCAATTAAATATTCCTGCGCTTGTCTTGCGCCACACGTCCTAGGTTCTTTTTAAAGTCAAACATTTTAATACCTATAACTTTTAATCGTAAATTGTAAGTGTTATATAGTTTTAAATATTTCATTTAATTGTTAATTTAATTATAGAAACAAGCCGTTTCGAATTGTCTATTGTAGGCTAGTATTAATTTATTAACACATAAATGTAGACTATAATTAAAATATATTTATACATTTATTTGCGTGTCTGCCGATAATTTCCGTTCCACTTCGCGCACTCGACAAAAGTGATGTAATAAAAAAAGAAAAACTTTAAAATATTCTTTATCAAAAGTAGAAACATTAAAAATGTTTATTGAAAATTCTATTTTATAAAGTTGGTCAGTAAGTTTTTATTTAAATCTCTTCAACGTTAGTTACGTGATCTAATTTTTGATATCGTATTTTGCGTGGTTGGCGGAAGCAAAATATATATTGTAATATCGTTAGAACCGTAGCCGAAATTTGCAATATAAATTTAAATATATTACTAGAATACTTGTTGAAAGTTTCAAAAGTATCAAAGTAAAGCAATAAGAAATAGTATATAGTCAACTGATATGTGAGAGGAGGAAGCTCAGTCGGCTTTAGCACATCATTAGTAGTACAAAACTTGCACTCCCAAGGGCGAAGTTAGTGAAAAGTAGAATTACAGTCTATAATAGTACGCCCTCATACTTGAAGCAAAAACAAAGAGGATTATGTGTAGGGATCGCAGCAAAACCCGCCTTTGCCAGAAACGGTGGCGTGGACCAATCTTCACTCCTAGTCTTACATCGGTGAGACGCCGCCCAGCCCTTAAGGCGGCCCTCTCTCTTTCGCGAAGGCCTAGGCCAAGGTTCGTGTCTCGCAGGAAACGCCCTTGCGCTAGTCACGGCAAACATTATTTCTCGGAGAGGCCGAGAGCTCGCCTCTCGTCCATGTTAACTAACTTGTAAAGGCTATTCTGGCCAACAACGAAAATTCCATTTTAAAAAAAATCTAATTTCATTCGTACTACATCTTTTAAAAACATACGAGTATTTTTTCCCGTGGAAGAGCCATGTCGATTGTCGATGCATATGCTGACGTACTATTTGGGCCGGCTACTATTCGTGCAAAGTGATACGACGGGCTCACAGAATACTCGGGTGAAATGATAGCTGTACTTCTACTGTTTCGCTCAGTGAATGAGGATATCGGACCCTTAAAAATGCCACTTAAGCGGAGTAAAAAAATTTTGAACATTTTGAGCCTGAATTAACATAGCCATAGTAAAGACCAACCTGATTTATAAAATATCTCTAAAGATTTGAAGAGAAATTCCAAAAATCACTGCCAAAAAAATAGCTGTAAGAGTCTAGCAGGCTTAGCTTGCTAAAATTAGGCGGCCTTGGTCTTGGTCTTGGTCTTGGTCTTGCATTTGGGCAACAATAATCGTAACTTTAAGCGGTTACAAGACCTATTCTCAACATGTCACCTTCCTGTCTGTATGAAGACCATTAGGGAGTTGCTTTTGGTCAGTAACCAGCATTCTAACATTACTTCACCCGTTTACGTTTCTAGAGCTCCATGGGCACCGATAATAGATTGCCATTGAGTTAATCCATTGCCATCTGTCCATACAGATTCTTACTACATTTCTCAACACTGCTGCTTTATATTGTTCATCCGATTATTTAATTCTTTGACGATAAAAAGAAACCTATAATTAATGTGAAATTACATAACAGAGACATTCCTATAACTCACAGTTGACTCTTTAATTTTTAGGCTTAATCTTTTGCCAATTTTTTTTATTTTTATTACTATTAATGTTCGCCAGAAACGATTTACGTAATATTTAAATAACGCAGTATTTGTCGTGTTTATAAAGTAGTTGACTTGTTTTAGGACTCAAATTTTCTCTATTTACAAGTCATTAAAATGGATATATTGTCATCGCTGTCAACATGTTACAAAGTCTTCGGTTTTAATAAGAGGTTGGTGGCGTCAGGCGGGCACTGTTTCAAGTTGAATCGATATTTTATGCTTAACTATGGTAGAAGTATCTGAAGGTATGATTTCATGTTATCTTTCGTTTGTAATAGTTTAGAATTTAAATGTTGTAATTATACTGTTGATAACTATCGTTACAATTTTATAACGCATCTGTTGGGCTTCAGATTATATGCCAAATAAAAAGAAAAGAACACATTTTTGTAATCGCACACAAATGACTTAGTTTTTTAATCATACGAGGTAGCGTAATGTTATAACAAATTTGTCGTACTATTTAAACTAAAATGAGGATAGTTTTTATGTGATTTAAAAAAAATTAAAATTGACCGCGCTCCAGCCAGTATACTTAAAATTGCCTATAGATTCAAATTGCACACTGAGTAAATATTTATTATTGCTTACGTTAAAGAAAATATGACTGCGAAGACTTCTTTGTTTCACTATAGAAGAAATTTTAAAGTTTATTGACCACTATCTCACAAGTATAATATTAAAAAATATATTTTACATATATATATACATACATATTATATATTATGATGCTTTGATTTATAAGTGGGCTTGTACTTGGAGCATCAAAACTAAAACTATTGAATACATTTTTAACTTAAATGCAATTAATATACATTCTTTAAAAAAATAAATATATACATATATATAGTAGAAGTATAATAAGTTTGTGTTTGTCTGTATTAGTTTATTATGGTGGCTAAACATAATAAAATTTACCTAACTAAAATAAAAAAGAAAATGTTCGGTATCTTTACCGATTTGTTAAGCAGAATAATTACAATAATGCAAAAACCGTTCCAACTCGGAGAAAAGCTTATTCAAGGAGGAAATAACGTTTGTATTGAGAAAATGCTTGATCATTCATTTCCTGTTAATATTAACATTATACTTTATAGTATGTATAGATGTAGTATAAATGTAGATAAAAATAATATTCCATTCGGAGATGTACCAATGCAAATCTATATAAATGAAAAGAATAAGAAGAAGCAATAAGTTGTTTCGTAAAAGTTAGCCTATGATTATTAAGGATCGTATACATGTCCTGTACAAAATACCAAAAGCCTTACCCATAAGATAATTTCTATTTTTACGATGCCATGTAATATCCGTAGTTGTGACACTGAACCGGGGTAACAGACTCTGTGTTAAGATAATTAAAAATGTGACTGGATTCTAGAAAATAATTGAAATGGGATCTCGTGTTTATTTATTCTGTAGTATAAAATTATGCTGATAAGTGATTTTCTTCACACATTAAGATGTCTTAACGTTCAGTTATTATTAATTGAGAAATATTAATTTGAACTAGTTTCTTGTGCAAATATACCGGGCTGTGAAATTAAATTCGCTGCTTGAGTGAAATGAATAGTTTCCAGGGGTATCTAATTTCTTTAGAAGTAATGGACTGTTAAATCCCTGCACAGACATGTTTCCTTTGTTGCCCTTTTCTCTTCGAGCGGATACATGAAACGCTTTGTGGTACCACTCTTTAAATTGTAATGAAACTGTACAAAATATCTTTGTTATAATTTGTCTCTTTGATCTCCTATCTATATCAACTGGTCTGATTAAAATTAAATTTCGTAGAATTCTTTTTCAGAGCACTGATTGAGTAATGTAAGGCTTTCCCTTACTTAACAGTGGAAAAATTTGATTCATTGTTGTGTTATAATATAACGTCACAATCAATATAATATTATGAAAGTTAAAAACGTGCTCAAGTCGCCGCGAGGTCGCCATCGTGCGTGCCGATGATCGATGGTGGTGTTGCGTGCGTCTTGGTTACTGGTTAGGACGTGCCCGTTGCGGTTTCTTAGCGACTCCGTCATCGGCCGCCGCGGCAACCCGGTGTGCCTTCGCTTTGTTCCTTACAATCCGCCATAGTCCTCAACCTCTGCCGCGCTCCCCCCGCCTACTTAGAATTGCGCATGCTCAGAGAGATTCATACGGCTCCCCCTACGTCATGATTTAAAATGATATGTAGAACAGAGAAGCGTCATTCGCGCCGCTACTTTGTCACTGATAAGGTAATATCTGATGTTACAATTCGGCAGTAGATTATAGCCGGTATCTGCAGTGTCCCGGCCAAACGACGGTCCGACACCCAACCGCGTTTACGTGCCTTTGGATGAGAGCGCGCGTTTGACCCTGTATCGATCTAAATATTACGTGTGGTCGTTCGTGCACGACGTTCTCTCGGGATATTCGCCTAACGGTCGCCGTCGGCGCCGGCCCTGCTGTGCTGTTTACGCGCCGTCTAACTTACTCCATGCCCGCGATCATGCTCGCGCTAGCCAATTAGAGCCGTGCAGCTAAGAACTTTGTGTGCTCCAAGCATCCAGCTCAGCCTCCTCTTCCATTGTTAATCGATTTCAAGCGGACGAGAAACCGGTGAGTTTGCGACCGATTCATTTCTACTGAGTCTCCGTTTTCGCGAATGATGCATTGAAGTGTAATTCTTGTGTAAGAAATGTATGATATATGGTAATAATAGATTATGCTAACGCCCTCAAGTGTGTTGAAATGTTTATATTGAGTATTACTGAGCCATCTGGTACGTGCTTCTAAAGTTAGATTGTACAACCGTTAACCACAAGAATCACCTACGCTTTTATGGAAAGGTGTGTGCAATGCGGCCTTTAATATAAGTGAAGATTGTCTTAATAACCATTTCAGCACGTTTTCCTTGTGTATAATCTTTACCCCGTAATTTGTTAACAAAGATTTAGTATCCATATTAATTATCGTGGTCGCGTGATTAAGTATTCTTTATTATAGTGCGCATGTCTTGCATTCCTATTTGTTGTCTTCTAAGGATAGGTCATTTATAATTATCTGCTTAGATAATTAAAACTCTTTTAAATAGTCTCAGCTGCCTTTATCGATCCATAGTCCCGAGATAAAGGATGTTGCTTCAATATTAGAATTATTATTGAATTTCACTTTAACCGAATATAATTAAACTATGGCCGTTCCTTTCACTTACTTCACCAAAATGATAGCAGAAATATTTTCATTTTTAGCAATGAGTCGTCCAAGCTTAGGAAAAATATATAGCTTTTGTAATTTTTATGCTACAATACATTGGTATTGTTTAAGCAAATTCGATTTCGCGATTTAAATTTCCTTATTTAACCTATCAAAGTTATTTTATTAGCAAAATTAGAACTTAAAATTACTTTAAGCTCAATTCCAACATATTGTAAATTTATAGAGACATTTAGAAAATTATCTAACTTCATACTACTGAACATTTAGGTAAAGTTAATTGGCGCAATTATTAATTAAATCAAGATTCATGATCAAGAGCCATGTTGAAGCATTTGCTCACGCACTAATTAGGCCGCCTCGTCCGAAGTGATACCACGGCCTCAAAGAATACTCAGCGTGAAACGGTATATACGGTATTTCGGAGGCCCTTGTTTTATGTATATAATTATAATCCTTAATCGTTATAAGAAGCCGACCACACAGCCAATGTGGCACGGTTGCCCACGTGTGGCGGTGTTCTATTACCATATAAGTGACCTGTTTTATAGTCTGCTATACCATAAAAAATCATAAAACTACAAAAACGTAATAATTCATGTAATGTTTGCCAATATTCTCTTGGTTTTTAATAATAATCACATAATAACTATTAATGTAAAACCACCTCTACATAAAATACAAAATACATCTCTACATAAACATAATTGTGTAACCTATTATTGTGTAACTTTATAATACCTAGTTCGCACATTTTGTAATTTCATGAAAATTCACACATCAGCGCTGCTGACCACGCCGATTAATAATTCCGATATCTGTTTTAGCTGTTCACAATGAATTCTGTTTAATTAAATTTAGCTCAGAAAATTTGAACGCTTCATTGAAAATTGTCAATTATGGCAAGCGATTGAATCTCTTATTAAAATCTCTCCCGGGGATAAAGTGCATTTTTGGCCGTCGTTTAGCGAGTGCACAAAGTTGTTCTTATGAAACGAGTAGTCGTGTCGAGTTAAGTCATCTCCACGAAGCGAACAACTTTAATTTTGTACCTACCCTTTATATGTATGAAAATATTTTATATTACTTTATTATTATGAATGCTACATAAGGAATAATTAAAAATTGTTCTAATAACAATTTTTAATTATTGCTTAACCATCTCACTTGGGCAAAGACAAATTGAAAGCACTACACATTAAACACAATGATTATACTTTATATGGCAGTAAGGTCTATTGTGATTTTTTTAAAGTACAATTTATATCAACGGCGTTAATATACACCAGTCGGTATGCTGACTGAAATAGTTTTTGGTACATTTTTCTTAAGCGTCTAACAAATATGGTAATTAGTTTTTGTTTCAAATTAAATAATTTAATATTGAATTTAAAGACAATTGTTAATTGCTTTAATATAATAATATCATTGGAGTTTAATTAGCGAAACCTGAATAAGTAGGTACTTCGTTAACAGATAAGTTATGAAAAAGTATTGCTATTTTTAAAATTAAAGTAAGCATATAGATGTCCTTTAATCCTTAACTAAATAATATTATTTTATTACGATTTGATCACGAGTAAATTCTTTTTTTAACTATCACTAAACAGTTTACGCGTTTATTTGATAAAATTAAAATAAAAATTCAATTCAAAAAGATTAAACACTTTTTGATATATTAGACTTTCTTCTTCTTTCACTTCTATTAGACTTTGAGATATTTCTTTCAAATTAGACTGTACTTGTAATGTAGAGTCTGTAAGGAACTGTTGGAACTATAGGTTCTATTGTATTATCGCTAACAATATATACCTATCATATATCATATATGTATATATCATCATCATCATCATGATGATGATATATACATATATATGCTAGTCTAGCTTATATATGCACACTATTATTACTACCATTACATTCAAATATTGTTCTAGTTGACAAAAATGTAAACTGTCTAATATGTTTTCATCAGAAAAATGTTTTACGGTCGTCTGTGGCTACTATTTACAGCACCATATATGTATAAAAGAATACCATAGAATATAAATAAATAATAGTGAATTAATTGTACGATACCGAGGTCTAAGCAAATAGCATGCCATTATTTTTCTCCCTGTCTACCCCTCTGGGACCTGCCTGGTTTTACGTACGTATAATAATTTTTATGTGTATTTGCGTGTAAGTTCAATCAATACTGTATTAAATTTGACATTATTTCTAAAAAGTATATATATATACTATTATATACAGATATATCATCTGAGTCATTCAATGCGAAAAAATGTACATTGTCTTTTAGATAATAATTATAATATATTTTTATTTAAATAAAAGTATAAGCCCTTTCTATAAGCGCTAAATCATGAAAATTCGGATATAAAAAAAAGTATTCATTATAACTTTGTTTTGTCCAATTACAAAACAGGAAAAAAATATAATCAGAATGGTAAACAAAAATAATTTTAAATGGCTCAATAAACCTTGTCATTTATTATTTTCGCCAAATATGATATATGGCGGAAATATAAGTGCAGGAAAATGGATAGGCGACATTTCAACTGAAGGGGTGGAAATGCGGAAGTACGGGCGTGTAGAACTGCTAGGGCGCATTTTGTGTAACAATGGGAGACAAAAGTTCTCCCTGTTCGTTACGTTAGGACAGGAACGGATAAACGCATGAATTGTGTTAAAATATCAGTCTCATATATATATGAATATTTTTTATTTATGTACTGAATATTGGTTTATTGATTGCGGCTATGAAAATTTAATGAAATCCAGTATTTTATATGATTGTATTTGAACTTAACTTTTTTCATACGGTTGCCGAGTCTTTGTGTCTGCGTGTGGCATCGTAACGTAAAACGTAATCCAAAGTTATACAATTAAAATGATACCCAGAGTAAGCATGCAAATATTTGAACCTTTTAAATAATACTTAAGAAACGTTCAGAGAATGTACTCATCAACTCAATACAAAGCATTGGAGGTAATGGTAGTAGACTTTTTATTATTTTTCCATCTTTTTATGGAATGAAATAAAAAATCAAAGCCAAACGGCTAAGCAATTAAAAAGTTATGAATCTTAATACCTTTTCTTAGGGATCTCCTGAAAAGATACTCTTTTGTAGCTTTAGCTAGGAACGGTTATTAAAAAAATTTAAAAGTGCTAGAGTATCGTTTTGAATTCAAGTAAGGTATAGTTATCAAAACTCAAGTTGGGTATGAAATATAATGTACTCAATAAATAAATGTCGTATGTAAAATTCTTTACATTGTTACTCGATGTAAATACTTTTATCGACTTTTGCGAAACTATTCTGAAAGAAATGTACCTACGAAACGAGGATAAATTCATAAATTTCAAATGTTGACTCTTAACGATATACAAAATAATGTTTCGTCTACATATGTACAGAATATACAAAGTTAATTTCGTGATAAAGCGAAAGCGAAATTCGCGTTGTTATATAGCCTTCTTCTAAAAATGTAACTCTTACAGACAAAGTTTTACACGTTAATCTCATAATAGAATCTCATGGGTGAACTATTTTATTTTTAAGACTCGGCTTTTTAGGTGGCTTTTTTAATTCTTATGAATAATTTAGATCTATTACTAGAGATATAACTCCATGTCGTCATTCTAGTTTCGGGTATAAAGAAATTTGCAAGTTTGGTGAAAATATACCTTTATCTGATATTGTTTTTTTTAATTATTATAATTTGTTCGTACCTACTGAAACGATACTTCAAGACTACATGCACAGAATATTTATAATCTGCAACATATTCTAGCAAGGTAAAACAATTTCAAATAATAGTTTAATGATGAAAGTGATATCTATAGATTTCAATCAATCGAAAAGATATTGTAAATGTTTACACAGTAATCACGCTATTTGCAACTACGTTGAACGAGTGTTGAGCTAATCATGTTGAGCAAACACAAAGCTGTCATCATAAGTCAATCTTGCCAATAGGGGTGAGTGGATAAGCCGACGGGTCACAATTGCGATCAAAGCAGTTAGCCGTTTGTACAGTCTTGTATTGTAAAATGAAACTAGAAAATATTTTACAAAGGCGATAGGTATGGTAGGATGATAGGACTCTATTTCTTACGTCTTCCTTTAGATAACTTTGTGCTTTTGAAAATTTGCGAAGAATTCTTAATTTCTGAACTAAAGTGTATATACAACAACACTGACGTCAAAATTTGTGCATTCCAAATTAATAATGGAAATATGTAACGAAAAACGTCAATATTAATATGATCGGAGGCGGTTCATTTATTTTAAGTTGGCTACACTGCACCCTATTGATTTATTGACACCTACTCGTTCATTCCTTATATAATACAGAGTTCGATTTAAAGGGTTTCGAATTGTAAATTAATTTTTTTATACCAGAAAGAGAAGAGTTTCGTGTCGCTTAGAGACCATTTAGAGAGTTACGAAATTATATACTTAGCATTATACCTAAAATGTTGGTTTTTTTAATGTGAATCGAACACAAAAAACCCTTCACATATATGCATTCTCAATAACAGATGCGAATCATATGTAGAATATAAAATTATAATATTAAATTCAAAGGAAAATAATGGGAAAGTATCAAAAAGGAACTTACCTGTGGGCAGTCTACATCGTCTTGTGTCTTGTTAATTCGATATAATATATGGTGTTCATGTAATTCGCAGTTGGTTATAAAATATGTGGTAAGGCGAAGACTGTGGTTTTAAAAAGTTCCAATAGTATTAGGTACACTGACGAGCGACCTCGATAAAGCTCGCCCTATATTTAAGAGACTGAAATCGACACTAAAATCTCCGTCGGCTCGAGTTTTGCATTCACGTCTATCCCGAACTCCTGAATAATGAATGAATGAATACATGAATTCTCAGCGATACGATTTTATAAAACAATATGAGCTGTTATCGATACAGAAAGGGGTTAATATTATCATATGTCAAACACAATTCGACTGGAGATAATGATGAGCGTAATGTTATTTGCCTTTCAATATCTTTTTTCTATTTTTCAGAGGAGCAAATAAGTATCTTATTGCTAATATTAAAGTTTGTATTAAAATTACGGGCGAATAATTCTCATACAATTCATATTTATTAAAAAAAACTTTGAGCTTGTGTTATATACTGTTTCACCTCTATCTCGCAAGTTTAATTGGTTATTTCAAAGTAGGACCTCGAAAAACATAATTATTTTTTAAGGAAAAAGAACACAAGTGTAATGCTCTCCCTATATAGCTCACTAAATATCAAAAGATTCACTTACTTCTGATATAACTTTTTACTCCTGTTTTGATGGCAAAAATATAACCCAATATGTACTCTATTAAATTATATATATTATTCTATTAAACCTTATCTATTACATACTTTAATAATATAATTTATACAGTATTTTTAAGCATTTGCAAGGATTTTACTAGTAATTTACTAATTTCATTTTTATATTGTTATATATAATTGTTTGTTCTTTGAACTCGTCTCGGTTTACTTATTACAATGAAAACTTGAACTTTTTAGAATAACAATTGTGTTTAATTTTATAATAAAAAGCTATCATAGCCCTAAAAACATGAAGCTAGTCCGTTTGGAACGGTCGAAGTGTTTATAATCAGAATCTAGAACATTAACTAAATTACAACAGAGACTTGCGACTGCTAGGTGAAACGTGACTGGAACTGCTACGACGGCTACCTTAATTGTAAGGCGCCCTTCGCTCTGTACGTGAATCTAATATCTATCGATGCTAATATTGTCAAAAACGTATAGTAAGTTAAAACAATATAATGTACAGCGCACTAAGAGTAAAAATTTCATCCCACGTTCCGGGATTCCAGTTTATGTAATGACATTCCTTAATGCACAAGTTGGACCGGCTCGCGCGAAGTGATACCACGGGCTCACAGAATACCAACGATATTGGAGGCCCGAAGTTATTAAAACCGGCAACGTTACCAAAAGCGCGGATTCTAGCACGGTTGTCTGTGGCCGGTGGTGATCTCTTATCATAAAGGAGACCCACCTGCCCATTTTGATGTTATTATATGTTGTTCAAGTATAACCTGAAGTAGGAACATATTTTGGTGAATGAGGTGTCAAGCAACTCGGATGGCGTCCTATTTGTCCTCCTATTTTAGTGCAATAGTTTTTGGGATATTGGAAAATACATTTAATATCGAGCTGAAAATGATCGCTACTATTTGTCGGATCCCTGTGCACTTATTTGCTTAGAGCTGTAGAGAAAAATATTTTGAATGCGCTGGCATCGAGTCTCTAATATTTTTATGCGTTTTTTGGATTTTTATTAGAAAAAATTGTTTTTGTACTTTAAGAAGCATTTGTTTTTTTATTGATTTGTATTATGTATTGTTTGCAAAAGTATTTATTTGTATTGCCGTGACGCACTATCTTTGTTAACCAAAATCAGAAAACTTTTAAACATGTACTGTATAAACTTGACTGTTTTGAGATAATAAAAGATCCTTTTCAAAAGATACTCTGAAAATAAATTCTAATACAAGTTGTATGAATATAAAGAAATATTCAATTTCAATGTAGAAACAATATTTAAGTTATACAAGAATATAGTCAATGCACTACTATATTATATATATTTATATGCACCATTTTCAATATCAATTGAACACTCCTTATGCATTGCACTGAAGTATATTTCGCAGTTACACGATGTCGGAATTTCAAAGTAGCTTGCGATATCTTTGTTCGTTCTATTGAATGAGGATACCTTCTTATTACGCTATGCTATTTCGGTCGATCGCTATCCAACTGTTTAATGTACATAAATCACTTAAGCTATTTATTGCGTATCGTCAGAAAACGCGACCGAAAATAACTTTTCACATATCGTATATAATGACGTGTACAGAACATCGATACCACCGTATCTTTCTGTTGTATCATCGACAAATGGTTGGTTTGGCACCAAATATCATATTGCATCAATATGACCAATATTTTTTTATTCTATAACGGACGACGGAGCAGGTGGGTCTCCTATATGAGAACACCATTAATAACCGTGTTACAGTCCGCGCTCGGTTGCGTTGCCGGCTTTTTACGCCGCCTAAGCGGCTTTTTTAAAGTGCCTCCGATATCCTCACTCACTCTGCGAAACACAGAACAAGAACCGTTTCACACTGAGTATTCTGTGAGGTTTGATACATTAAATTATACAAACTGAATTTGTTGCCTCCATTCAGAAGTAGTTTTATCAATATTTCCTATGGTGTTTTTTGAGCACCGGGTTTACACTCTTGCGTTACGTCGTAGGTGGCATCTCTACTTAATCAGATGGGATATATACAAAATATAATTATAAAAAAGAATAGGTATTATGTCTATTATTGTACAATATTTACTACGTTTTTGGTGTATCCAGATTTTTATAAGTTGTAGGTGAATGATTATTATAGAGCCTAAGTAAACAGAGTTAAATCTAAATAAAAGAAATGGTGACGTCAAAATGTTACGTACAAATAGTATTTTTAGGTATAGAACTGTTAGAAATTGATAAGGGTGACGTGGCCTATCGCTTTAATTCGATTTTCTAATAGCCCTTGGCTGCATTCGAGTCAGGATATGACGTGTTCTGCAAGCTGTAAACTCGGTTTGTATGTCACAGATTATCTGTCAGATAGAATCTTTCGCTGAAAACTTTTAGTATGATTTTAATGTGGATACCGAATTGATTGAAAGAGATCATATTGATCGTAGACAAAGTTACGTTGAAGTATTTAGAGCACTGTTGAACTATTAAAAGTTATGTACCTAAAAGCACCATCATAAGTATTTAGTTAGGCGTAATATATTCTAAAGAATAATATCTTTCACACTATATACATAAGATATATGTTACTTTGTTATTTACTCTAATACTATATAAAGTTTTCAAAAATATACAAGTTTTCACATGAAATCATACGTTTGTAACATGTATGAAATTGCTATTTTGTAGTTTGTACAAAATAATGTACTTTAATTCTTATTGATTCTAATTTTGCTAATCTAAATAATAACCTAAAATCAAGTGTTACGACAGCCCCGATATTCTTATAAAATAATCTGGAATGCATCACTTAGAAATATTTGTACAGTTTTGAGATTATGGAATCTTTCTCCGATAAAAATCGTAGAGTTAGCATGTTTAAAATGCCATTTGACACCAGATACCTCCGCGAACTTCTTATCGCTTTTGAAAATCAATATTTTCTATCTGTGTGTATTATCAAAAAGGTCATTCTATGCATATTGTTATTGAAAATACATTTCCATTTAAATATGGTTTATAGAATTTTCTTACAGTTTTAGTGGCTACTATGTATTGCGGTATAAATAAAATAAATGATAAGAAAGTGCTCAAGTAAGAAATCGTACAATTCAGTTGGATCAATAGCAAATTTGGAGTGAATAGTAAAACTATTCTGTTAATATCTGAGCTATGAACGAGTTTATCTCTAACATAGATATTTAGTTATTTAGGTACAGAAAATTTACAAGACGAGAAATTTATTGTATTAATTATTAAACCATTTGCATCGGTGTGTGATGACACAACTATGCGTGATGACAATGTAGTTTCTAATAATTCTTATCAAACGGTATGAGTACAAATGCTTACAATAGCATAGTTATTCTTAGAATAACTATTATTGGATTACAGGCGTCTTTAACAGATTAAATTATTAAAAGACCTTTTATCAGTGCATGCACAAAGCAGCATAAGTTGACACTCGGCTCATCTGCACGAGCTTTTGAGTATTTTCTCTAATAATGTGATCATGACATTGCATTTTCACAATGGCCTCACGTTGGTTGAGCGTAATTGATTGAATTTCCTTTCGACACCATCGCAAGCGTGGCTTTATTTAATAAGCGCTAACCTCGTTAAAGAACAGCTCCGGCGTGGATTTTAAGAAATGAAAATAAATTATACAAAATGAAAAAAGGCCATTGCCGTAAAATGAAAATTACTGATTATAAATTTAAATGAATAAAAGTATTCATTAAAAATATTTCTTTTGAATAATCTTATATTACAGAAGTAAATTGACGTAATAATGTATACTGTGCGATTTAGTATGTAGAGGTATTTCCAAGGAGATATGACGTTTACTACTACATGACTATATGACATTTATAAAAATAGTTCTTTGCCGACCTTAAAAGGTCGGTAAAGAAGCCACGCTCCAGCAAGGGCTGGGTGCGAGTATGGGGGGAAGACCGCTTATCCTAGATGAGGCGCCTACTCGTTTGCCTGTGTTTTCGTTAAAGTAATCAAACCGCCCCCTTTATTCAGTAATTGAACATAGAAGTTTATTTTAAATCCAAACTATTGAATTATAAAGCACGTAAAAATGAATTCATTGGGCTTTTGTTATACTCGCATGTAGGAAACTAAAAGCTCAGCTTAAACAAATATTGATAAATCTCTACAATACTGTATATTGAAATCTATTTAGCAGTTTTAGCGTGTAAGAGGAACAAACATCCATCCATATTTACAAACTTTCGCATTTATAATATTAATAGGGACTATGTCATCATGTGATTATGATGCAATCTATAATGCTTATATATATTAATTTGATTTATGATTAAAACCGTCTTTTTCCAAACCTAAAAGAGTGCAGATCATTTCTACTCCTTACGCATCACCCTAACGTACTCGGCGCTAAGCTCTACATTTGGTGACCCCGACGCGATATGAACACCCATACTTCTGATAACTGCCTGAACATACTCATGCTGAACATACTCATGCTGAACATACTCATGCTGAACGTACTTTTGCATTTTTTAAGATATAAATTCTATTTTTAATTGTTTTTAATCTTGAATTGATTGGATCAAAAAATGTATTAATTTTTTCATTTTATTGAATAATAAATAACATAAATATTTTAGTTGCTCAAAAAATTTCTGTATTCCAGTGCCCCAAAACCCTATTTGGGCCAATGATTTTAAAATTGTACATAAGTTTATTTCATGGTTTGTTACACGAATTTAAAGTTCATTCCGTTATATAAAAATCATAAAACACTCCGACTTCCTGCATTACGCTGTCAACAATAATTATAACGTTAATATTGAGGTTTATGGGTGCAGTTTGGAGTCTTCTAATACGTCATTCGGTTAGTATTTGTAAGCAGTTCGAGATTAATACGTAAACAGTTATAAAAACCATTGAACCTTTTAAGCTTAATTCATCAATATTAAAAGATAATTCGACGAATGTGCTTCTATTGTAGTGTGGTTGTACACTGTAGTTATTTGCTAACTCGCATGCGTTAATTAAATATAAAAAATTATCAACGATAAATGTGAGGTCCTATAGATTGGAATATAAATTGAATTTAAAGTCGAAGAAAAATTTCAAAAATTAAACAGATATATATTCTTAGTTTGAAACACTAGAGGTCTATCTTATACATCCTCAATATATATAATATATTATTGATATAATATAGTACATACATGACAGAGACTTCCATTGATTACCTTTCTTGTGGCAGGTTGGTGTGTCTACTATATATCAGTAGACTGGTTAATATTTTTGGGTACAAAAGCAGAGGATTTAAATTTAAAAATTAAGGACAACAGGACTGTACTTAAATAAGTAAATTGAATTTAGTTTCGCTGTTGACGAGATAATATTGCCGCAAATATAATTTTACGGTGCAGACCTGTTATAATACGGCATAATGAAGTAAAGAGCTGAAAATTGGACGTCATTTTATATTGCTATTAAAAATTTTAATTCGTGTCTATTCATATATCACAAGTTTTTCATATAAAACAAGGGAAAAAGCTATATGAGATTTAAACTTTTTGAACCAGAACTATGAGTAATTATAGTTGATGATACGAGAATGTTAACGTTCTAGGAAACCTCCGAATATTAGTTGATAGACCGTGAATTTACCAATTTCACTTTCTAGAATTGAAATTTTTTTCGTAATATTGAAAATGAATCTCTACGTCTTTTCTATGAGTTCCTACTGTATAGAAATGTGATTTTATTAAATTCACATAAAAGATTTCACTTTGTGGAACAAGGACTAAGTGCAAAGCTTCCTTTTCTTAGAAGTCGAGAAATTAATAAAATATTACGTCTCTGCCTCTTTCTTCTTGTTATAAAGCATTCCTTTGTCTTCTCTACATGGGTAAACAACAACTACTCAATATTTAATCAGGATCTCTACTCTTTTTTATGTATTCTCTAGTAAATATGTTTACTTTTTATGTTCTTTGTGTTAATTATGGAAACTCGGACACTACCAATACGCTATTCAATAAGACGTGTTGTAAGTCAGCAGCAATGTCAGAACGTGAGCTCCAGCATAAACAAGTACCTAAGTAGGTATAGGCTTTCTTAGTTAGCTAAATAATTAAGAGTTATCTTAGTTTCAGGCGTTTTATCTTAATGAATTCGTGTTAAAAGGAAGGGATTTTTGGGGAATCAAAATTTGATTCAATAATAATCAAATATCACTTGTTCTTTGTAAAGGTTTGAAAATATAGACATATGTATGTATTGATTTTAATTAACGCGATCTTAACAATCTGCTGTGAAAATTAAAGTAGTGTTCAACTATGATACTACCTAGCTACCTAAACAAAGTTAATAGTGGTTTACAAATCGAGATACCTGTTTTATAACATAATTTTATAATTTATACTTTCGCCATAGCAATAATTACACCATTTATTTTATGAAAGGCTTAAAACGACGTGAAGGGCTGTGAAAAAGAGTCAGGTGTTATTGTGTTGGGAAATGGGAGCAGTCTCGTGGCAAGCGAGGGCGCGCCACTTTTTATCTTTATCGCCATTCTGTCCGTGACATTTCCACGCCCAGAGCCAGCCGCGTCAAATGCCCCGTCGATACTATTGACGAGAGAAACTCATAAATCAGCACCACTCAAGTCTCTCACCCTAAAGCTGTAAATTTTGCTAGCGCAGTTATTTCGTAGTCTTCAATTCGCACGTGAATCTTAATCGCGCATTATTTTTTTTCCATGGTTTCGACCAGAATCGAAAAAACCTTTGTTAATCACTTTGTTAAAGTATTTCAATTTCATACATTTCGTGAAGTGTTTATTAGTGGTTCTTATAATTAGGATATTGTTTCAGAGATATTTTTATTCATCAAACATGTACTAGAGAGCCCCGTTATAAAGATATAACCTATTTGAATTAGTATGTCTCAGTGGCGTTTCTGCATCGCTTTCAATTAGGAAATGTAAGCCTCTTATTAGAACGGAAGAGCTTTACTTTGTTATGTCAATCCTAATTTTGTTTTAACTGACTTCTTGGTAAATAATTTACTTACAGTAAACGCAGATAAAATGAATACTAAGTATGTATGTACTATTTGTGATAATGATCCGCCTTGTTTTTTTGTCACTGCTTGAGATTGCGGATCCGTGTTGCAGATACAGCTGTTATCTCTCATTTTACTAGTGCTATGAATGTAATCGTTTCATGTAATCAATTTTCATGACGTTTCGTTGGCTTTTAGCATATGAAAGGATTTTCTCAATATGAAATTTTATTATAACTTTTTATTACTTTATCGTTTAGTATGTGTTTTGCATTGTAATTTATGAAGTTTTTGGTTGTTTCAGGTAACAAGATGGGTTGCTTCGTTAGTAAAGACAAACTCACCAAGGAAGATATGGACTTTCTTAAAACACACACATCTTACGATGAAACCACTATCAAGGAGTGGTATAAAGGATTTAAGGTATGCTTTGTTATTTATTTAATTTTTGGTAGGTGTAACATACGTTACTTGTAGGTAGGGCAAATTTTGAATTATGCAATTGTTGTATATATTTGTATGAACTGTAAAATAAATAAAATACATATATATGATACATATATCTAATAATAAACAATATAAATATTCAATCAATTTTATTAAACGATCAAAATTAATTTAAAAAAGTGTATAAATTACAAGTAAACAAATATGCCATTTATCATTTCTACGTAACTACATACATGAATACGTATTTATCTGTATCTGGTTTTTAGAAAATATACCTTTTACAAAAAATATATTTTTTTGTCTATGAAGAGGCGACAGAAGCGGAGGCAGCTAAGATATTAAATAACAAAATAAATCAAAACTGTATCCGCGAATTGGAAAAAAATCCTAGATCTTAGAACACATATGTAATCTGTATTCATATTTCATGTCTGTTGGAACATCACAGGCTATTACCAGATGCGTGGTCAGCAAAATAAAATATCTAGTCTTCGCTTGTAATTTGATAAAGTATGTAATGTGTAATAAATGAACTTAATTAATATTTAGCTAAACTGTTAACTCCATTTAGCACACTAAACATTTCCGTTGAGTAAACGTATCTTTCAGTAGCTATTCCAAAATAATTGTCTTGATGTGTCAGTTTTCCATTTAAAATCTGGATTATCTAACATCTAATCTTGTCCCACTGACACAATATGTCAATTTAAGTGAACAGACATACGCGCCAATTGTGTAAGTATCAATAATTGCATATCAGCCTCATGTTGTACACTTCCACAGCAAGACTGTCCTAACGGCCGATTGACTCCCGCCAAGTTCGTGGACATGTACAAGATGTTCTTCCCGTCGGGTAACGCGGTTGAGTTCTGCGATCACGTTTTTCGCACATTCGATATGGACAAAAATGGATACATTGATTTTAAGGTAACTTATTAAAACGGTGTTGGTGCTGTTTGCGATTGTGTAAAATTTATTCTAACCTAAATAATTTACAGCGTTGCGAAAGTTTGCTTTGTGAATTGCGAATGAACTTCTATTTTGATGTTTAATTGAGTTCACATAAGGGTAACAAGGGGCGTTTCTCGTTTGTGTTGTTGGGAAGTCAGCATGTGTCGGTAAACATTGGTGTTTGCCTTGTTGTAGGAATTCCTGCAGGCGATTCATGTTACGTCCAGTGGAACTCCAGAAGAAAAGCTTAAATGGGCTTTCCGCATGTACGACGTGGATGGAAATGGGGTGATCGATATTCAGGAGATGACTAAAATAGTTCAGGTATGCAAGATTTATTATCAGCACTCTATTCACTCAGTCATTAGGTATTTCTTTTTCAGTTTTATTGACAGCTACATTTGTGCACTTAAAAGTGTCTAATGAGAGATATGCTATTTCTATCCGTTTCCATTGTTTGATTAGAATGGAGTGGGAGAAAGAAAAGTCTATAGTGTTATTTGACGTGAAAGGGTGACATTTCTATTATATTCTACCGCCATTAGAGTAGTTGTTGTTATTAATATAGAGGATACAATGTAGAAATCTATGTGTAAGATCGACAGAGGACGGACGTTTAATGCGGCCAAATATTACTAGAGATTTATAAGCTTCGAATATAGAAATATTCATAACCCCTGCGACTGTGGCCTGCCAATATCGCTGATGTGAAAGGAGAGTTTATTGTTGGATTGTATGCTGTAATAAATCCATTATTCATTGTGATTATGTCTTATTTCAGGCAATTTATGATATGTTGGGGGCCTGTTCAAGTAACAGGCCGGCCGACTCAGCGGAAGAGCGTGCAAAGAATATTTTTGCGAAAATGGATGAAAACAACGATGGACAGCTTACACAAGAGGAGTTTCTCAAGGGTTGCCTTCAGGACGAGGAGCTCTCGAAAATGCTTGCGCCTTAAACGCGATCAATTTAATTCAGCTCACTTTCACTTAATTCGTATTGCGTACCCACCACCTAGGCAAACCGACGGCCAGAATTTAGCCCTTACTTTGCGGTATTTCGAGAAATAATAACATTTTCGAATTTATTTTTCAAGGAAAAATATTGAAAAATAACTAATTAACATTTGTCCCTTTGGCTTTGGGACGTCGAATGTGTCAGTTTTAAGATACTAGGTTCTTGGTTTAGTAACTAGTATAGTTACTAGATCACATTTTGATTATTTTTAAAAATTATTTTTTTTAACATTTTTGCCGCTGTCGGATTGTCTGAAGTTTCCTCGAACAATCGACTATTAAAAGACCCTTTCAGCATGTTTGATATTGAAACGGATGTATACTTTGATCATTTACAGCACAATATAAACTTAAATCTTATTTATTAACGGTACAATTAGTATAGTGCATTAACAGAATTGATAAAATTGATGCATTTACTGCTTTGTCGTATCTTAAATGGCATGTACGAGACAAGGCATTAGTGTATGATAGATACCATATTATTTTATTTACACGTATAAATGCCACTATAACATGATTCCTTTAATAATATCTAGCTGATTAAAATCAGATCATGCGAAAGATCGCTTTGAAATGAAACAAAACGTTGTTTTAAGTAATTACCATACTTGATAATTAATATACGACCGCGTCGTGTCGGCTCATTGTTCAGTTTATTTTACCTCGGTTTTGTTTGACTTATAATACGCATGGCGTATTTAATGCTACATGACTTGTTTCACTGTATAATTTACCAATAAATTGTATTTGCAACCCAGAGCAATTTCACATACACTGACATTTAACAATTTTATAGAAAAATAACTATTCAATCACGATTAAATATAAATAATGCTTAGTGAAATTAACACGAATTGATGTCAGCAATTCTTAATTAAATTATAATTAATAGTAATACTTTATATGATACGTATTTCATTCGATATCGGTGTTGTACTACTTAGTGATCGTGTAATTGTATGAGATATTCTCTATTTCTCCGTGTAAGTTTCTATTTAGCGATTCGCATTGAAGCGATATAACTGAGCTTTCTAGTAAAACCTAATGTTCTATTCATTTCCTGTTTCTACTGTGCCTTCTCTGTTTTGAATGGTTTGTTCCATTTTTTTTATTCCAATTGTATTAATTTTGTGAATTTCTCCATCAAACGATTAGCCGAAACTGGCACACATTCATAAACAGTGCATATGTGGCTTGGTACCGCTTGTTCTTTGTAAAATTCCGTTTAGTTTTACATTTATTTCGATTTTTCTTTGTTCTTATGTGAATAATTTAAGAAATATCACATGGAATTTATAGCCAATTTCAATTTTACTTAACTTTATGTTTATCGAGCCTAATAAAAACCAACAAAGTGAGCCACTAGTCATCCTTGTATGGTTAAGTTCGCGATTTCAATACCAGTTCTTACAGTATATTTAATATCTTGCATTGACCTAACCCACACTATTATATGGTTTTCTATTTTAGATTTACTTCATTTATCGCCAGTTCGATTGAGTTTTATTATGTAAACAATAAAAAAATGTATTGATGTTAGCATATTAAAAAAGTAACTAACTCAATAAAGACGTAAATAGCAATTTAATTGTAATTAAAATATACTGAAAGATTTAGTTGATGTTTTGTAGATTTGTGTACTGCCATCTATATTACAACTTTGTTTTTACATTCCACATTTTGACATAGCTTAAGTTTCCCATTAACAATTTATCACTAGTTTTAACCAAAATAATTCTGGGTCATTTTTAAGTAATAAAATAGCGAATATTTGTTTCGTCCTCGTAATCACTGTACTGTCTTCATTCCTAATTTTGGAACGAATTGTAAAGTCAGTATTAAATTAAATTTAAAAGGTAAAAATTTATTGATATTATGTTAATATTGTTTGAATGTTCTAACGAACGCTTGTTGACAAGACAAAGGGTGATACGATGAATACAGTGGGAACAATATATAAAATCGTATTGCATTGGACAGGGTGATGTAAAACATATCAAGGCGGTATTATGTGCAACAAAGCCAACGCAATTACGCCTTGTTATAAATATATTAAAGGCGTTGTTTCTAATTATCTAAACATAAATTCATAACTCAACATTTAAGTACCAAGGAAACTTGCTGCTTAAAGGAGAAAGGCATAACTCGATTATGCACAAATTCGAACAATTATTGGCTTTAAATGAACAACATAACGAAATGATCTGCTAGCGTTGTCGCATTTACTTTATAAAAAAGTGGAAAATTTGAATTGTTCTACGCTGTTCATTAAATGGTGAGAGACACATAAGAGAGACACGGGTTGGTTTTTACTGATTTCAGCATTCAGGAAACATTGCTTTCTATATTCTGTATTAAGTTTCTCGTTTTCACATGTTGACTGTATTTGTCCGTTTTGTCTGTTACTTTATTTCCTAGTTAAGTGAATAAAGTATTTAATTCAATAAATTAAAATAAATATATAAAATATTGATTAAGAAAAGCATTGTTCATATTTTTTAAATCGCCTCAATGCTATGACTAGGTAATCTATCATGCTTTTTTGGTGCCATACAAAACTTTTATCGAGTCCTTAAGCTAATACATCGTATATTTTTGATCACTTTATTCTATTAATAAGATATCAATTGAATATTAACAACCACTTATTTATGTGTTCGCGCACAACTAACATGCATTCCTTCTTTTCTAAAGTTTTATAATACTTCATGTACGAACAAATTTAAAAGCACACTAATTGTATATTAGTCGATAAGTAATTATAACGTATTATTAGAAACTTCAAGCACAATTCTTTTATATAAACATACATATAATTTATGTAGTATGTGTCTTAGAATAGTTATACAGTTAGGTAATCTTAACTTAAGAAGTTTATACTTATGTTCATAGAGCTTTTCTTGGGAAGATGTTTACAGGCGGAAGGCCGCCTACAACGGTGGCACTAAGAAAAGTTCTACTTTAACGTAACGTCATATTATTAAATTGTTTATCATTTAGCTGTACGAGCAGTCCTTTCAAGTTGTCAACATTAAAATCATCGCGAATTTTAAATTAAGCTTAAACCACATTGTCACTTTTATAAGATTTGTGCGCTTTTAATTTGAAAAAAAAATTCTGGTGATAATTTGGTTTTTGGTTTGGTGACAATGATGTACAAGGAACGTTTTTATTGTATACGTTTTTGGGATATAATTAAAGTTATTCCCGACTCACCTTTATATTATTGTATAAGTGTCTTGACAAAACCACAGGCCCATACTTGCAATGAATCGAAAGTCTGAATAAATATTGATTTGGTAATTCTCTTGCGGTGTTGTAGTACATCATTAGTGTAATAGGCACCTGTAATAGACGGAAACACCATAGCCTCCCAAAACTTCTCGATGTATTAAAAATGCATATTTTAACGATTCACGTTTTGCCTATTCGTGTATAATATACAAATTACAAAAATAGAAATTGGTTTTTGTCATAACCAGCAACATAATTGATTTTCTATACTTTGTTTTTTTTATAAAGGTTTGTATGTGGGTAACAGTCTAAAGTTTGGCTAGTAAAAGTTAACTTTGTTACTTTGTACTCATGTTTTTTTTTTAATTTTAGGGCACATTATTTGGAAAACTAAGAGCAAGTGAAAAGTTTGGAAACTATTGACTTAGGTATTTTAATCCATCGGGCAGAATATAAATCACTATGGGTAAACAAAATAGCAAACTGAAACCTGAGGTTCTTGAAGATCTGAAACAGAACACAGAGTTTTCAGGTAATTTTAATGTTTATGTTATATATACTTCATGACATAATGAGTGCTGTATTGAAATATGTGTCTTATTTTTTCTCTTTAATATATTTAATTTATTTTAAACATATTTGAAGACACAGATACAACTACATTATCAAAGAGAGACACATAATTCATTAAACACAAATGTTCTAAAAAATTGTTTTTTTATTTAGTCAAATGCTTAGCGTAAATATTATTTTAATTTGCGAATATTACTGATATAAAATAAATCAGCTGTTTTTTTATAGGAAACCGAAAGTACGTGCGTTGCTGTGTGTGCAGTAATATATAGTCTTCAATTAGTCTCTGTGTTTTGGAATACATGTTTATGACAATTTACTATCGTGTTGCGGTTATCGCAATGAATAAAATGTATTTACTACGTGCTTATATTGTAGATGCTGAAATACAAGAATGGTACAAAGGCTTTCTAAAGGATTGCCCCAGCGGTCATTTAACTGTTGAAGAGTTTAAGAAAATATACGGAAATTTCTTTCCATATGGGGACGCTAGTAAGGTAAATATAAATGCTATATTAAAATATTAATAAATGAAAATGTTGTGTGTTTCATAGATGGCGATCATGTACAAAACGTTGGCTAATCCGGAAAAGTTACGGTAAAACGTAATGTTATTTAAGTAAGCTTAATTATAATTAAATGCTACCTTTGTATGCTATTTTTGTATCTTAATGTTTGGTATATTTTTATTAAAATTACTTTTTAAAAGAATTATTAATAGAAACGATGTACATGTTTTGTATAGTTTGATCTGAAAATAAATGTTAAAAATAAATGTCTGAAAATAAATGTTTTATACAGTTTAAAAAAATAGAGGTTATTTACTATAGTCAACACATAACAACAGCCGCACTGAGGTAATTCAAATACAAAGATATTCTAATGGCATATATAATTAGTTTGCAGAACACGTCTTTCGGACGTTCGACGCGAACGGTGATGGAACTATAGATTTTCGGGAGTTTCTCTGCGCCTTAAGCGTGACATCACGGGGCAAGCTTGAACAGAAACTAAAATGGGCTTTCTCCATGTATGACCTTGATGGAAACGGTTATATATCACGACAGGAAATGCTGGAAATTGTTACGGTACGTCTTTTATAGTATAGCGGACAACGGAGCAGGTGGATCTCCTATATGGTAAAAGAATACCACCGCTCATGTACAACCGCGCCACAGTTCGCACATTGGTTGTGTTGCCGGCTTTTTACGACAATTACGCGGCATTTTTAAACGCCTCCGATATGCTCACTCACTCAGCGAAACACAGTACAAGTACCGTTTCAGGTTGAGTATTCTATGAACCCGCGGTATCACTTCGTACGAGCCGACTCAATTAGTGCATCCGCATATACTTCAGCACGGCTCTATGGCTTTTCTACGGGTGTGCTTATCAAAAATAAGAGAAAAACACACTTTATTGTTCTTCTTGGTAAAAAAGAGAAAGAATGCATCTAAATTGAATGCATATATTATAACAGATGGGTAGTTTTGTACGATTTCTGGATGTCATCTATAAAAAATAGACTAAGGCAAGTCTTTTAGGGACAGTATAAAACAACAAAATGACATATTTGACTTTAAAAATTTAACAAGATTATTAACCGACCATCACAAAAACCGAAAAGGATGTCGTCTTGGATGTTTCACTTGTATGTCGCCATCCGTGGACCGATTTAGGCGAATGAGGTACTAAACGAAATGGTTCCACCGCGCAGTGGTTCCTTTTCCTGAGCAGTATTTTTTTCAGATTTTTTAAATTTATAGTTTTCAGGATATTAAAAGAATGTAAAATTTAACGCATTTACGCGTGTAAGTGTTTTGCTCGCAGTTCGATGAAATATTAATCCATTTACATCTGACATTCAAAATACATCAGATTATTATTTATAGCAGACTAATTTATTATGAAATAACATATTTTTTATTTTTAGCGTATTTTGAGATCGGTTTAATGTTTTATCCAAAAATAATTATTATATCGTGTTATTTTAACGTTTCAGGCTATCTACAAAATGGTGGGCTCTGTGATGAAAATGCCTGAAGACGAATCGACACCGGAAAAGCGAACGGATAAGATATTCCGTCAAATGGATAGAAATAAAGACGGGAAGTTATCGCTGGAAGAGTTTATTGAGGGGGCTAAAAGTGACCCGTCGATCGTACGACTCCTCCAATGCGATCCACAGTCGCAGTGATTCCTCAAATATCATAATCGACAATATCTCGGTCTAACCATGCTAGGCAATTTGTAAATTATCTCCTGCTTGTAAGAGCTAGTGCGCGGCGTTAACTATTACAGCATGTACTGAACTGCTGACTCGTCCATTAATCTCATGACTTGTGTCGTCAAATATTTATCTACTTTTATCTGTCACGTTAGAGATATTCTCCATAGAAATAGCTAAAATATAACGAAACAAAAAATAAATCGAGCAAATGATAACTTCTTAAGACAAAACAAGTGCCGTTATACCGTCATGTGATTAATGGTCAGTCTCCTGAATATCTTGAATCTTTGTCCTGCTGCTTGGCTGTTGACGTATTCTTCCTTTTGTGTTCGTGGCTAAAGCCTAAATCCATATCTTAGTTTAGGTGGTGCGTGTATCGCACTATTATTTCGGATTCGGACATAATGCAAGGGCATCAGGGTCTAAATTATATAGATAGTTGTGTAACGTACCTGAAATGAGATTTTTCGAAACATCGGTTGAATAAGCTAGTTGCTAAGGTGCTGCAATCTTAAACCGCCGAGTTTTATCTCGTCGCGTGTTTTCGCGCGAGCGATACTACGCGTTAATGACCATGGGAACAAATATTATTGTTGGTGCAGGATTGGGTTAGTTTAGCTCTTGTATTATCTCTGAATCAATTATCTCTCGACGTATCATTAGTAATTTTTATCATTAAGTATAATTAAGTGTACAACCAGACATCGGGACAAACTATGACTGTTAAACGTTCTTCCCAATTATCTATTCTAGGTAGGGTAGAGCCACTGTCCACAATTTAGCGGTCTAAACTTGGCAATAAGCCCGTATCGAACGCAACTATTTATCCTCGCGTTTTATCATGACTAATATTGATGTGAATATTAAATTAATGTGAAACCCTGCATGTGGCAGGGATATAAAAAAATGTAATGAGTATTATGATTTATTGAATGCTTTCAATTATTTATTTTATTACTATTATTATATAGTTATTATATATATATAGTTAGTATTATATATATATAGTTATTTATATACATAGTCTTCAAAAACGCTACAGAAATCTCCATGTGCGCTCTTTTTGCCTCTTGTATGTTATAAATTTATCCGTTTGATTGATTTGAATAATACGCTAAAACTACACGGAGCTTTATAATCCTCAAATATTTTACACATAAAAATGTGTTTTTCTGTTTGATTATTTGCAAAAAACGTGGTTTGTTGTAAGCTACATGTTTTTTTTGTCGACATGTTTACATAATTTTATGTAAAATTGTAAGTTAATAATATTAAAAGTGCCTGTTATAGATTTGATCAAAATCTAATTTTAACTTTTTAATATTTGTAATTTGATTAATTCCATCAGAAATTATAAAATATGAAATAATTATGAAAATAGCGTCTGACCACATAACCATTATTAAAGACTTGTAATATGGAATTTCTTATTACAATTTGAGTAAAAATTTAAATTCACTTCAAACTTGTGCAATAGTAAGATTTTATATTTTTCTATTATAGTTGTCTGTTTACTTTATGTAAAACATAGATTAACTATAGCTTTATAGCTTTTTAAAATTATAGTATGTTAATTTGGTTCTTTTATCTTACATATTATGTTTGTACTTAGTAATGGAAACAAAGAGGGCGCTATTTACACAATATTAGTCAGATAATAAATTCTGACAAAGATAAACATTATAAATTTAGTTTTAATGTTTAAATTCTAATTATAATTTTGAGTCAACCTGAGTATTATTTGTATTAGAAAGTGAGTTGGCTGTCGATGGAACTTACTGATTAAAAAAAAAAATAATTTTAACTTCCAATGAACCATTTAAGCTCAACACGAATGGAATATTTTCTGTAGGATCTGATTGGAGCGGTTGAATAATTAGCGAAAAAAAAATATTGATTATTAAGCTTAGTACATAATATCTTCGCCATAAATCTTTAGAATGTAGAGTTAATTTTCAAAGACAATGTGTGTTGACGAAAGGGTTTGGTTGACGACTTAATTGTGAGTTGGTTTCCAAACTTTAAAGTTCATATACTGCTAGTATCTGCTGCGTAGTGCTTACTGGTGTTTCAATTAAATTCTATATAATGACAATAATTGCTAAAAATCATTTGGATAGTCGTATAATTAGAATTATTTTAACAAGTGACTTACAATGAAAGACATTATTTTATATCATTGATCTAGTAATGTAAATTATGATTAATGTTAGCAAGATGCGTCTTTAGATTTATAATTCAAGTGACGACTTAAATGTCCAAACGGCGAGCTTTTCCTTGTTCATTTTCTTGATGCTTTTCATAACGATGTGTTCATTTTTGTCTGTGTAAATGTAGCAGTTTTTATTTTTAGATCAGTTGTATGAAAAAGGTGTTTAATATATTAATTTTTATTCGAAATTTAAATTAATTGCCTGTATATTTACATTGAACACTATATAGTTAAATCATTTGTATTTAAACCATTGTAAAATTATTTTTTTTAATTTCCGACAGCGATATATTGACAAAGACACAGATGCCTAAGGCTTTGTATACCAAGTTGAGTAATCAAGTGAATTAGCCGTGGAAGTTGGTTCTCAAAGTAAATAACTCTATGCATTTGAAATTTTTGCTAAACTTTTTTCTTTAGTGAGTGCTGTATAGGAATCTTGCATTGTTTAACGTTGCAAGAATTTTTACAAAATGAGCTATTTTAAATGCTTAATATTTTCAACGTATAATTTATACATATAATGATTTGTTATACAACTGCAATTAACGTAACATTTGAGATTATAAGTCTAGTGCCAGCAGGTATAACTGCAATATTCATTTTTTGCTTGAATCTAATCACTTTTTATTACAATTAATTCCATTCTCATAATGGTTTCACCTTTGTTATAACAATTCAATGTATTTTCACCACTTTTTAAATTATAAGCAATCTTTTAATTGTATTTTTAAAAATGGTATTCACGAAGTGTTCGTTGAATTATTAATTAATGGCGTGTTATCAATAGTCAACTCGAAACATCAATTATTTAGTTTCTTGTAGTATTAGTAAGTAACGATTTAATGTAATAAAAGAACTGACCACACGTTGGCGTAAATTTAATGTTCTTCAATCGGTTGAGTTCAATATTGGATTCAATAAAGGGTTCAGTAAAAGATTGAAAGATATTACTTATTTCGAATTAGTTTACTAGACTTCTCTACCTGAAACTAAATATTGATATGATATAGCTTAATTTAATATAGAAATTGTTTCGAATTATTGAGCATGTTTATATTTTTTCCTATTGCTTACATGTTATCATTATAAGCTTAATGAGATGCACAATTTGTTTTTCTGTCGCACAATTAACATACAATTTTATTTATACATTAAATTAAAATAACTAATACTGCGTTTTTGATTTGTACGTCGCTATGATTAATGACGTTAAACTGAATGACTATTATTTTGTTCTATAAAGCAATCGTATTAATAATTTCCCCGAACAATATTTTGGTATAAGAAGGTTGCGTGTCTGATTTTCAAATGAAATTTGGTTACATTTAACATGTATAATCAAAATGTAAGGCTACCTCGAAAAATGGTTGTAGCGAAGAACCATAACAATCTTAACAGCTTAGTCTGTTATAATACGTAATTTGAAATTTTTCCATGACTCGAAATATGAAACACCAATTCTTGATGTGATTAATATAAAAGAGATCAATATTTTAATAGGTAATTTTAATCGTATCAGTCGTTAGAAGTTCGTGATAAATTTTATGAATTTTCTGAATGTTGAAGTAATTTTCCGATGTTCCAACACTTGGTCACTTATATTTGAACACGACACTTTTAACTCTTCTATTCACTTAAATAATTATTAGATAGGAATTTCTATCCTAGTAGTTAGGAGTTTTCTTACACTAATTTAATGCTGTTTAGTCCTATAAATTTGTCTAACTGTGAGACGATTATTTAATCCTTAATGTGAAATTGCACATACCTGAAACAAAATTAGTCCCACTTTTTAAAAGAGCATTTAGTGTCAGTGTACCTCGTAAACAAAATTAGCAAGACTACTGTCTATCTATTAAATATTTTAAGAAATTCAAGTCTTGTAGTTTTACATAAGATGCTTTAATCCTAAGGCACAAAATTTACGTATTCCAATGATTATTTCTAAATATTAAGACGTCAAAATTATTTCCCAAAGATGATAAACCTTTACCCTGATCGTAAATTATAAAAGCGAATCCTACTTTAATCTGAATTCCTTATATTTTTATCTGTTTTATACTATTATGTGGACGATTCATTTTATTGTCTTCCAGTATATTAAGTAGTAAATTATAACGAAATATTATTGGCCTTATGTGAGATTAATTTTGGAATAGCCTCGGTTAGCTAGTTATATTCATAGGATAGGTAACCAATGCGTATTCAGAATACCTACCGTAATCATATTATATTACATAACCTAGAAGGCATGCACTCGAATTACATCTGTATGACGAATGGATAATTAGATTGTTACATCGAATGTCTGCTAAACAATATAGAAATATTTTAGTTAAGATAGGTGGAATATGGAATGGGATGTATAGGGATTGGGTAATATTCCGCTACGCAACTAATTACGTCATCGCTGGAGCTATTACATTTAAAAAAAGTCTATTTATTTATCTATCTAGAGTGTTTTGTTCCCGTTCATATCAGCTTAAAATGCCTACGACGTATGCTATTTGTTAATAATGAAATTGTAGGAGACATATTGCAATTAAAAGTCGTATTTACATTATTTATCCATAGATAAACGCTTTTATAAGATGCGTCTAACTTTTCACATGCAATTACGTAGATAGGTATATTGACATTTTATTATAAAGGTACCTTGAAATCAGGGTGTTTCTAATCGACATGTATAGTACAAAAATAGTTTAATATTTTACTTTGACGACAAAGGAGGTTTCATATGTAAGTTACAAATAATAAACACTTGTCAGATACGAACCAGTACGTTTTAGTTAATCGTAAGTTATAAATGTTATCATAGTACTTTAAAAATATAAAAAATAATTATTTTCAATAATATCTCCTTTTTTACATACATATTTTAAAGGGGCATATTTTCTACAATTCATCCGGTGTAACTATGAAATAACCAACTTAAGTCTCGTAAAATTAAAATTTTTCTCAGTTTAAAACTTGTGTGAGTGGTTCTAAAATAAATGTAAACTTATTCACTTATATTCGCTACTATCACCCTGTTTTCGATGTAAATTGTTTTTCAATAAGCTTAATTTAATCAAGCAATAACCGGCTGAAATGCTTATGCACTCTGATTGTTATAATACATTCTCTATACTTCCGGATTATTGTTCTGTGTAGTCAATTTATAATTTCAAATTAAACATGCTCTGATACCGTTTAGATGTAAAGTTATATCTATTTATTAAATCTTTCTTCTCTCAACAGCGGTTTCATTTACTCAACACCTATTACCCACACAAAGAATTGCCTATGAATTTTGCATATAAATTTGTTCGACTGTGTACATATTATATACAAAAGAAATTACAAATTTAATTTAATATTAATAAAATTACAAACAATGAAAAAATTCAGTAAATATATTGACGTAACCACCCAGGTAGTCAACTAGACGGGTTAAAAAATGGATGTATTTTTAACATGATTATAAGTCTGAACTTACTATAAAAGAAGTCAAATTTTAAAAATGATCCCTGTGTAGCACATGCAGTATGTGTATGTGCTACACAGACGTAATAACATACAATATATTCTAAATTATTTACTTTTTCCCTAATTTGGATATGTAAAAAGAATGAGATTATAACAATGCGTAATTGAAAGGGATAAAAAATGCAGTTAGTCCTTCTGTGTAGTATACTATCCCTGTAAAAACAATGCAGCACAAAGTTAGATACATTAAGTTAACTATTACGGTCCATTCATATTAAATCGTCCAGATTAATACGCTCGCTAAATTGATTTGAGCCGCAGTTGGCTAGTTGTTTGAGCAGAGGTACCGTTCTAAATTGCGTATTTAAATAAGTCTATATACACATATGAGTTTATGGAGGTTGGCAGAATTAGTTCTCTATGTACCGTGTATACTATGAGGAGGTTTTAGGGGTGGAAGTAGGGAGAGTTGCCTTCCTGGGTGGTGTTTAGGACGCGCCTAAGGGGCCACGTCCAGATAAGTAAAATATCCTGGTGTGGGGGAGGCTAGCATTGTCAAGCTTGTATGTATAGTATAGCTTTAAACTATATATCGAACTTTGTCGAGGTACTTATTTACATATTACCTATACGTTTATCTAAAATGCGAAATTTTACGTCTAAAGTCAGGGTCCTCAATTCACCTTTACATAAAATTGATTATTGCTTTCGTTTCAGGAAAGCTGAATATTTAATAATGAAAATATTTTTCAAGTAATATCATGCCAAGTCTCTATAAATTAATTTATTGTTTTAGTTCGTAACAGTTTTACGTCGTATGATTCTTTGATAATTTATTTCTGTTTTATTAGTTCTGACAAATTATTATATAGTATTATTCTATAAGACATTATTAATATGTGATATTATTCATTATTAATATGTCATATTAATTAAAACAATTTCACACGTAATCCATAGACAATTCACAAAAAAATAAAGCTTCAATTGATTTTGCGTATAACAGATTCGCAGTCTCCTATAGATTTATAAGAATTTTGTGAGAATTTTACATTCCACTATCGTTACTTATCTTTTTTATATTAAGTTAATTTGTCATAATGAATTATACATTAAATTAAATTAAATTACCGCTTTGTATTAATTGTTTTATTTTTATATGTATTAAAAAAATACTGTCTAATACTTAGTAAACTCTATTTTTCTGATAGTATTATAAATTTGAAAGTAAGTCAGAATCTCATGCTTTGTGTTGAATTAAGATACAGACGTAGTCTACTAGAAAGTTTAAAATAACCATTTAAAATTTGATTTTATTGTGACGTTCATTTCAAATTGGGTGTCCTAAAAGAATTGGTAATGATGTTTGAGTATTTTTTAAATTTTATACAGTTTTTTACATAATCGACGTAAGAAACAGCTTAGTAAGCTAAGGCTAAGGCTTTAAATTTAATTTTAGTTCACTCAAAAGTTGTTCACACGTTTGATATTATCTTCAACTACTTCAGATATATTGGGTTAATAAACCCGTGAAAGAAAAAAAGATTTATCTGATACGCAGAGAAAGTGGTGAGCCATCGTGCTGTATAAATAAACTTCTTATGTAAAATCGTTAAATTGCCTGACACAATGTCTTTAATATTTAGTCACTTTCATGCTGACTTGCATTCATTGTTGATGTAACGAAACACACTAAGAAACAATATAATTTAGTTTTATAGCTTTATTTTATTTTAGTTTTATTAGCAAGGAGATAAATTGTTTACGCAGAAATACTATCTATGCAAATATTTTTTTTTCTATAGAGAACAATGGAACACGTGGGTCTCCTATTATATGTAAAGAACATCGCCGCCCATAAACAACTGCCCCATATTACGCGCATCTCTGATATCCTTACTCCCTCTGAGAAACACAGTACAAGAACAATTTCACGCTGAATATTCTGTACTACTGGGGCTCTTTTTTGTGTGTTTTTAATTAAATTTTACATAGCAGTAACATTAGAAATCTATTGTTTAGCTCTGTATTCGTTTTACATTTTTATATTAAATTAACAATATACTTGATAAATACTACTGGTACGTGATTGGGAATATCTGGACAATATGCCTATGGTAATTGTATCAGAGGTTTCAGTAAACTTTAAAGATACGTAATAAATTGTGAGTGAGTACTGTCTCATGTTTCAGATGTAATTTCAGAAATTTCCCTTTGCCGCGAGAAAAATAAATATGCTTAAACCCGACCCTCCAGCGGAAAGAGGAAAAATATTAAAAATTAAGCAAATATCTGTTTAACAGTTATGTAAACATCTCTAATTACGACTTGTTCAAATTATATTTTTTTCCTCGCAGTATACTGTAATTAACATTTATAACGGATATCTTTGTGTTATCATTACGAAAGTTGATGTCAATACTTTAATAAAATAATTAGTGAGACCGTGTCATGCATTAAATGTTTTCGGTCATACCACAGATACACAAAAATTATTTATCAAAGATTAATTTATGTAGAATTTTAATCAGATATTGTATTTTGGCGGCAAAAAGTTTTATCTCACAATTATTAAGTCTACTGGCTTAGCGGTCGCGCATGCTCCAATAAAACAACGATAATGTACTTATTATATAGCCTTGCTTCTCTGTACTATCTTCACGAGAAAGTTTTACTGAGACATTTTTTTAACCGTAATAATACGATTACTATTTTTAATAAATCAGTAATGATTGATTGACATAGCATCTACAGAAATAGTTTAATGATATGTTCGGTATTTGCTATAATTAGAAATCTTTCTATGAAACCCCAAAATATTAAGCATTTACAATACACAAAAATATACATTTTATTAACTTTATAGTAATGATTAGGTTGTATTTTATTAACCACCACTAGGGGCCCTTCAAAAAAAGAGCGTACCTTAAAAGCCGGCAACGCAATATACAAAAGCAACTATCCTCAGTTTACCAACAATTTTAAGTTTTGTAATTCTAGTTTCA